>PVJD01005671.1:0-111507 GCA_004026545.1 Mormoops blainvillei | reverse complement strand
ACTTTTCAAGGAGAAGCTTCATCTCTTTCTTCCACTTATTAAAGTGGAATTTGATCCACAAAATTTTATAAACGTCGATATAACTACTTACACAATTCTGAGCCTTGGTATCTCTGTCCTGTTCCGTTGTACATCCATCCTCCCTGTGGGTCATCATTTGCCATCACCTCTGCCTATATCCACACTAAGTAGGGGAGGGCGGAAGAGAGGGGTTGCTTCAAGTCTTGAGAATGGAGAAGAAGAGTGGCAGAGTTCTTGGTTTTCTGACCTCAGGATGAGTCATCTATACATCAGCAAAGAAGGAGATCGATTTGGGTACTTGGGTTTTTTAATCAGTGTTAATTAACATGGGCAGGCACCCTCGTTTACAGAGGTAAAGAAACATTCAGTGAAAAACTTGCAGGTTAGGATGCGATAATGAGGTGCCAGTGATCTGAGCAGTCTGAAGAGACCCACATCCTCCACCACAGAACACAGCTACACACCAAGGACCGCTCTCACTCGGCCTCTTGCAGGTCTTCATGGCCCCAGGAGACATGTTTCTCCATGGTCTTTCCTGGACTACATGCTTCCAGCATAGCTTGCTGGGCTCATCTAGATGTCTGTTTGTTATACAGAAATTTGAGGGGGAGGATCCAAAACACAGACTGTGGGTTAAAATATTAATCTTCTCCTTGGTTCCTTGGTATTTGCCACACCTGTCCAGCACATTTCACCGTGGCTGGTTCTACACAGCCTATCCTGCCTTGGCCCAAGGGGCTATTGCTTTGTAACTTTTTGCACTATTGTTTTGGCTGGATTTGTATTATATGCATTTTAAAAATTCCACACTAAAAAAACCAAAAATGAAATGCAGTAAAATCTTTTGTACTGCCAAGCTTAATCCCATGCTGGTATTTCTCTTATACTGTATTATGCTAAACAGAATGCCACTCTTGTTTCTAGCTTTCACTTGCATTTCAGAAGGCCCTTCTTCAAAAACCTTATTTGTGACGGAAAACCCTGGTTGAGAAACAATAATAAAAGCTGAGTGTAGCAAGTACTCTCGGTACTGGCCCTTCCAGGTTTTGAGTCCCAGAGGCTCTGGGAACTTGTAAGCAAACCATGGCGTTCAATGTCAGAGCCACCCAAAGTGCCCAGCTTTCCCCTTGCAGCTAGAAATGTAACAGCCCATGGCTCCCACTCCATGAAAGAGCCAAAGTGGCAACTGCTAAATTCGTAAATTGGCTGAATTTAGACACTGAAGAACTGAGTCTGAGTTCTGGTTGCACCAACTATCAGCTGTGGGACTTTGGACAAGCCATGTAATCTTTCCAGGCCTCAGTTTCCAGTCTGCCAACTGAGAAGAGAAACATTACCCTCATGAGAGAGCATGAGGCACGTTGAAAGCACTTTGAAAACTCCAAAGACAGACACAAATCTGCGAGGTTATCATCATCAAGGAGAAAGATGGGAAAAGACATGACCTGGATATGGGCCAAACCTGTGCATAGCATTTGCAAGTGTTACCCAAATTAAAAACACCAACTGCCAGATTCCCAGACCCAAAGCAGAGGTAGGATACACTATATCTCTGTCTCAGAGGTTTTATTGTGTTCCCAAGTGGAGGAGAGAAGACATGTCGACTTCCTGGGCCCCAAGGGAATTCTGTCCTTTCCTATCCTATCCTATCCTATCCTATCCTATCCTATCCTATCCTATCTGTTCTTTTGACAAATAAATAGTCATCAAGCATACACAGAGCATCAGATTACGTGATATATGCTGAGAATGTGGAAACCACTGAGACACAGTCTCTTCTCTCCAAGAGTGGAGAGTTTACTATGGGAGACAGAAGTTACTCCTTTCTAGGAAAAGAGGCAAAAGTTAATCAAAGAAAAGCAAGCAGTTTTAGGGGATTTTGTTTTTAAAAGAATAATTGCCAACATCCAGAGTGCTTTGGCCATCAATTCACATTGCAAACAATCTTTTGAACTCTAATGCATCTCCAACTGCAGGTTGGGCGGTGAGAATTTTTGTTTTTAAGATATGGGATCAGAAAATATTCACTTTTGCTCACTAGACACCAGATAAGAAAGTAGGTTCATTTTATTTTTTGCCTTGTCATGTTCAGTGGATGCTTTTTAAGATACGTTATTTTTACATCAAAGCAATTGCACACACAGAGTTAGAAATATCAATCAGCTTTCAAAGGAAAAGCAGAGGTCCTCTTTCCCCTCATCTCTTCATCTTCCTTCTTGGATACATTTGCAAAGGCAAGGGTTTTTTATGGCTGGCTCTTTCTTCCAGAAAGTTAGCTCTATATTACTTAATGTGCATATATTGCTATTTCTTGATTAATTTTCCCCAGACATTATTGATTGATTTTCTTGTTTGGTAAGATAAGGATTTCGTTCTCATTGTGGGGCAAGTTCTTGCCCCAGCATTGGACTAAAGTGAGGGATCTTTGGCTCCCAGAGCCTGCAGTGCTTCTCCGGAATCCCATTCGTGCCGTCCCTACCTTGAGGCTTTTCCCGGCTTCAGAGAGATTGCTTTGATGGGGGCAATGTTGGCAAGTTCAAACACACAAGCAGCCTTCCCACAGGCTCTGGGGCTGCTGTTTCCCAGCTGGAATTGCTCAGGGAGGCCCAAGCCTCCCGGAGCATAGGCCTGCATTGCAAATGCAAAATAAAAAAACTGACAAGACGCCAAACTATTTGGCTGGAAGTCCAAGGATAGCTCAGGGGACCCTACTGGAGGAGGAACTGAGTAGGTGGTGGTGGTGGTGGTAGAACAGGCCCTTGCACAGTTCAGAGGAGAGAGTGAAAAACAGTCACTCTCAGGAATGAGACCTTAATATATGATAACAAGCCATGGGGAAGCTGAAGGATTACTCAGTACCCACTGCTGGGACAAATGTTAGTTAATGATTTGGAAAAAACTCAGGTTGTTCTTACATCAGATTTAACACTGAAAAAAGAAAAACAATAAACCTTTCAGATAGAGTTAAAAGGTTTATAACTTTGAACAAAAATATGCACCAGAAAAAAAAATTGAACATTTATTGAGTTGCCGAAACAGAGAAGACACTGAGTAGATAAAATTTAAAAATTAAAGTTTGTGCAACCTTTTTGGAAGGCAATTTGGCAATGTGTTATCAAGATCCTCAAAAATATTGATGCTTCTTAACAATTCTACCTCCAAGGTGGCAATCCTAAATGCAACCAAAGCTTTTGTATTAGAAAACTTCATTTCAGTGCTGTTTGAAATGGTGAACGGATTTACAATCTAAATGTATAACAAGCTGGGAATGGTTAAGGTGAATGAGGGCATCCATTTGTTGGATTATCACAAACCATCAATAGTGACTCAGACCAACCCGGGTCTATCCTCGCTTACCTCTGCATTCCTGGGGGTTTTGCTTACATTTCTGCTCCTGCTTCCTTATCTGTAAAATTGAACAAATGTGCTCCTGCAGGGTGGATGTGAGAATCTGGCTCCATATTTGGTACGCTGACTGGGGGTGCTTTTTTGGTTTCTCAGTCTTTTCTTAATTTAACACCTGGTACTGTCCTTCCTGCAACTCAGGATTCCTGTGGTCAAGGCTTTCACCAGGAAAGCATTAGCAGGGTGGAAAGAGGACTAAAGGATTTGGGAGCCAGGGTAGATGAGCTGGGTGCAATTGCTATATAAATGCTTGGGGAAGGTTCAAGCATCTCACATACCACCCCTCGTTTCTCTCCCAAAACTTCCCTAATTCCAACGGGACTGAATAAATGCTTTCGTGCAAGATACTGAAGGTGAGGCAGGTAAGGCTTGGGGGGATGTCTGGGATGCCAAGATGAACAGCCATTCCTGACGTTCAATGAAAAAATTTCCCTTTGAAATACTCATACTTTGCAAGATGCTTAGCATTGTGTAGTATTCTCCACATAGAGGAGAAAAGTGAAGGAACCCCTGTCTGTTGTGTTCATGATCCTGCTTTTGTTACTGGACAGGCACCGACCAGGAGCAGGCCAGCCGCAGGCCAGCCTATAGTGTGTGGGCTCCTGATTTCATGTAGGAAAGATTTCACAACATGAGTCCAGGTGATTTTGAGAATACTTTTATTAAGGCTGGGACAGTGAAACCAAGGAAGGACTTAGCGTAGAAGAAGTAACAAGAGAGAACCTAGGCAGGGGCTGCTTGGGCTCACCTGGAAGTCAGGGTCGGTTGCCCTGGAGACAGGATCAGGGGCATGGGCGAGCTCTAGGGTGAGCCCGTGCTGCATCTTTGTTCTGAAGGCCTTTTATCTTCTGTCTGCAGGTGAGAATCTTTGGGGAAGGTTTTAGCAGAACATTCCTTACTTTTCTAGTTGCATTTTTAATATGCTGATGCATCAGAATGAGCGCATATGAGGTTTGGGGACATTCTCTGGTCTGTTATACTGTTTTACTTTTATCTTGTGTCTGTCCAGCTTTTAATTGGTTTTTTGTTATTTGTTTCCCTGACTTCATTTGTCCTTGGCACAAATAACATTAGTTGGGTCTTTGTTCTTTATTTCCCAGGCCAGGGAGATTTAAGCAATGTGTTCTCTGGTTGGGGAGGAGAGTTACAAGCCATTCACTCTCAAGTATCCTTGGTTAGGGGAGATAAGTTCTTAGGATTCACCAGCTGACTGCAAATGGCTCAAACTGTTTGGCCTCGTTTGATTTTAATGTCTCAGTTTCCCCATTCCATTTGCCCAGGAATTTCCCTGGCTTTTTATTGTCCTGCAATCCTCAGTGCCAGCATGGTCTCCCTTTTCCTATGGTGGGCACAATTCCTTGTGATATTTCATTCCTAATGAGCTCAAATGTCTTCACATTAATCCTGGGGATCCTTTAATTTAAAAAGAAGAATCAACATGCAGTCATAATAAACAGCAATTCTTGGAAGAGCCATCATCACTAGCTTTGTGACATATTCAGCATGTATTCACTGAATACCTATTATGTGCTTGTAACCACAAAACTAGTCCAAACTTGCCTTGTCCTGTTTTTAACGAGATACTGAGCTGTTTTTCAGAGATAACAGAATAAGACCACAGATCATGCAGTCAAACAGTCGAATGCACACACTAGAGAAAGAATTCACCCTAGAGTAGCATTTCTAAGTCACCCAGTCCAAACTCAGGGCAGATTACATAATAAATCCCCCTGAATTTAAACAGGCAACGCCTGAAAAGCTGTGATCCCCTAGCTCCTGCACACTGGGCTCTCATTATGCTGAAATAATGCAACTCTATAGAATATGCATAATTTCCCCCCACTTCTTCCTTTAAATGTAACCCAGAATTCCTCAGCTGGGGAGACAGATTTGAGCCTTGTCTCCTATCTCCTCACCAATGAATAAAAGCTCTTTTTTTTTGGTCTTAAAAGCAGACACCATAATATTGGCTTCCAAGCATGCCTGGCAGCAGTATCATGCCCACTGGACACATGATACCAGTCATGCTTACTACCAGTTAGAGGCGTAGCTATTATGGGCTGTAATGGACAAGTGTAGAAGCTGAAACATGGTTTCAGTCCTCAACAAACACCCGTCGAGTGGTAGAAACCTCCAAGTCAAAAGAGAACTATAACTTGGAGTTGGAAGAGCTCCACAATTGCGCTGCAAAGTGCTGTGGTGGCAAAGGAAATGGCAGAGAGTCTGATCAGGATGAGGAATCCAGGAAGGCTTTCAGGAGGTGGTGAATTTGATTTGCTCCTTGAGAGAGGAATAGACTTCTGGATGTTTGAAAGCTGAGCTGTGTAGGGGTGCTGCGGCACACTTCTCGTCATCCAGGCTGCTTTGAAGCAGAGAGCAATGGATTAAATCCCAGATCAGCTGCCAGTGAGCTCTGTATATCAAAAATCTACTTAATCTTTCTAAGCCTCACTTTCCTCATATATAAAATGGGCAATGCGATATGTAGTCTATGGGGCATATACAGGAATGAGTCTTTCTCCACTTACACAGGGATGCTCAGACTCCCAGTGATCATAAATAGGATGCACTTTTCCTAAGAGGGGACATTTTTAAGTTCCCTCTGCCCCCCGCTTACCTGTCTCTGTTTACCCCCTTAACAGTGAGCTTCTGTTGACTGATTCCCTGTATTATCTTGGAAAAGTCACTTCCCTTCTCTGTACCTCCCTTTTCTTATTTATAAAATGAGGGAAGTTGGCAAAATGGCCTTTCATCTACAATATAACGTTCTGTGAGTACTCTAGGCAGTGGATAGTATATGCAAAGGCCCTGGAGACGATATACTCAAGGCAGAACAGATAAAGGGAAAGAGTAAGGAGGGAATGGCTGAAATAAAGGTGTAGAGGTAGGTGGGAGTCTGTGACTCAGAGGTGCTGTCACTTGTCTGAGACCATATACCTTGCAATTAGAGGATCTGAAAGTGGATCCCAGGTCTAGGTAACCAAAATCCATGCCCCTAGCAGTCACCATAGACCGGATGACACCTAACACCTAGAAAGCTATGCTCATCCCAAAAGCAAGGTTGACATTTGCCCAAAGTCAGCTATGGTTAAATGCAAGGTCCTTGGAATGGGACCCTGAGAGGCAGACCCAGTTATCATCACCCTACTTGCCAATGACAATCTGGAACCAGCCACACTGGGAGAAAGTGTTTGCTGGGCTCTGATAAGGGCTTAAATGTAGCAATGCCCCACCTTCCCCACCAGACGCCTACAGAATCCAACTGTTCATTTGATGAAAGATGCCCTTTATCTTGAGTTTACCTTTCCCCTGATGGTGAGGGTCTGTAGGCTACAGCCTGGCTGCAACAAAGAACAGGGTTTCCTGACACTGGGCTAGTGCGTTTCTACAAACCCAACTCAGAGGGTGTGAGGACGCTATTGCAATTCTCCAGGCACCCCCACCAGGTTTTGGGAAGGAGACCTTTTTTTGTATAAGGTAATGCAGACTTAGAAACAGAATGTACCTTCCTAATGACTCTCTTTTAGGATAGTGAAGGAAGAAAGGAGAAAATGAGATAGATTGAACAGCTTTGCCAGAACATATTTACAATTAAATTACATTTTAAAGAGAATGTGGAAATCCTTGCTCTGCAAGAAGCAAGGTGGAGAGAAGTCAGCAGATTGTAGTAGAAAGTTAGAAAGTGACACAGATTTTAGAATCAAGAAGATTTGAATTGAAAGGTGGATCTGCATCAGTTGTATGACCTTGGTCAATTAACCTCGCTGGGAATCAATGTCTGAAAATAAGGATAACAATATACTTATACAATGGGGTGATTATGCAGGTTGTGATTCAGCAGTCACTGAATATATTTTTTTCTCTGTCCTAGTAATCAAGAAATATGTATAATAAACAGGAAATGGGGAGGGGCAGAACATCTTGGAGTCATAAAAGTAGGCTCTAATTAGAAGTATAGTAGCTGGCACCCTGAAATCACTTGGCGTTTCCCTTTCAGAGGAAATCACTTTTGAGCCATGAAAAGTAGCATTCCTTGGAGAGGGGAGTAGGGTCTGCAGCCACAGTTAGGATGTAGACAAAGTGGTCCCATTCTCTTGGACAGGAGAAGTATATAAGGCATATGATTTCTAAGTATTAAAGAGAAAAATGGAACTGACCATGACGTCAGACACTGACACAGAAAATGGATGGGGCTTTGGGGTTGTGTGGGTAGCAGGTATATGTTCCAAGTCTGACACTCGAATGAAATGCTATAATATTGAGATCACATTTGAGCATCCTTGGTCAAGCCTAATTCAGAAGAAATGAGATTTAAAAACACACACGATAGTGATCCAAGACCTATAGCATCAAGGCAAACAGAGGACAAAGATTATCTATTAGACTAGATAATATAGTGATTTTCTTAACCTGTAGAATCCCATGGAAAACTCTGAAAACTAACAAGGGACATGAGCTTTACCCGAGACCCATAAATCAAAACCATCATGTATAGCCAGGCTTGGGAACCATAAGTATATGACATCTATCCGGAAAAAAATCCAACCATTGTTACTGTAACAAGAATGGTTTGTGTGTACCATGTAAGCTGGCAGCCAAGGAGAGTGGACTGGAATGCACATGTGTTAACAACGACGACTTCACTGTACTATTCAGTGGGGACATGTGTACTGTGAGCAAGTGTACTGTGTGGCCATCACATTCAGAATGACTGAGTGAGCAGAGCCATGAATCTGAATCGAACTTTGCATTAAGTTTGAACGTTCTTCCACGGAAACTATTCGGATGAGTCAGAAGGCCACGGCTATGGGCAACTGGTAATTGACAGCTTCATCACGACAATGCACCTGCTCGTGCATTGTGTCTCATGCAGAGTTTTTTGACAAAACACCAAATCACCCAGGTGACTCAGCCCCCCTACAGCCCAGATTTGCCACCCTGTACCTTCTGGCTTTTCCCCAAACTAAAATCACCTTGGAAAGGGAAGAGATTTCAGACTATTAATGAGATTCAGGAAAATATGACCCGGCAGCTGATGGCGACAGGAACTGTGTGAGGTCCCAAGATGCCCACTTTAATAAGACTGAGGTGTCATTATGTACAATGTTTCTTGTATCTTGTATCTTCTTTAATAGAGGTCTCTTTTTTTCATAATATGCAGCTGGATACTTTATGGACAGACCTCATAGGCTGATTTTAAAAAGCACTCAGGTTGTTTTCAGTTTGGGACTATTATAAATAATACTGCTATAAACACCCATGCACCAGTCTTTGGGGACATTGGTAAATGAATTGAACAATGTGGTCTATCCATCAATGGGATACTTTTTAACAATAAAAAGAAACGAACTATAGACACATACTACGTCATGGATGAGCTTCAAATACATCATATGAAATGAAAAAGAAAAAACAGACAGAGAGATCACAGATTGTATAAATCTATTTATATGAAATGTCCAGAAAAGATATAAAAGAAAGTAGATAAGTAGTTGGCTGGAGCTGGGGTTGGGAATAATATCTGCAAATGGACATCTTATGGCACCTGTGTCTGTGTGTATGTGTGAAAATGTTCTCAAACTGCTTCATGGTGGTGGTTGCACCACTAGGTAAAGTTACTAAATCACTGAAGTGTAAAATTGAAATGGATGAATTTCATAATACATAAACTATGCCTCAATAAATTGTTTATAAAAACCATTCAGTGAGGCAGCAAGAAGCAATGGGAGTTGTGGACTATTTAAAAGCCTTGGATTTTCCTGTTGAGTGAGGAAGTTGGACAGCCACCCCACTCCCCTAACCCTCCACCGCATGGAGGCTGCATAAACCCCTAGTCCTCTCTGGTGTGTGTCAAGTTGACGGGAAGACCCATTAAAAGGTATCAGAGTTTTTGCCAGTCTAGTAGGTGAGAAGTCTAAAACTCCCTGGAAAGAATAAAAGGATCACCATATTTGCTCACTATGTTTCCAGCGCAGCTGATACCAGTTCTGTGAGGATTAAGTGAAATGATATATGCATGTTTAGGGAGAGTGCCTCGGCAGGTGGAAGATGGACAATAGATGTGAGTCCTCATCTCCCCTGCCTCAAGAAAAGCCTATTGTCTTCCTGTCTTATGATCTACTCCCATCCCATTGTTTACCACCTGAACTATATGTGTATCTAATGGTATTGTCATTTTCTCCTTAACTCTCAGAATTACCTATGTCCTTTGTCAGTACTAAAGACTTTCCTGATTGGCTCACTGGGGTTGTCTTTCCCTCTCTCTTGCTCTATTTTTATTTGGGATTCTAAACTCTCAGGACAACTGAAGCTGTTGCTTTCTCTTCCACCTTCTGAACTGGGAAAGCCATGGAACCACGGGAGTGGTGGTGGTGACTTGGCTAAGCCCTCAGTTGATTGACGTCAGACTTGGTCATTTTCACGGCATCACACTGACTCAGCCCGTCATCAGCTGTGAGCAGTCTACAGAAGTATTATTAAGAACCCAATTGCTGACTATGAGCCTTCTCAGGGCAGCGAGGTCCAAGAGATCTCAGCCTACAGGCGAGACATCTCAGGGATGTGGCCTAATGGAGGCATTTTGAAATCTCAGGTGTGCATTTGAGCAACTGTGTGACTGTGGGCATGTCGCTTAATTCTCTCAACATTTCCTTCACCTGTTAAATGGGAATGTTTATTGCATAAGGCAGTTATGAAATGCAATGAGATTATTTACACAAAGAGACCACTGGTCCAGGACCAGAGTAGAGGCTCAGTGACTTCTTGTCTCTCCCCTAAACTACAGAAAATTAAGAAACCTCTGGGTTGTCATGAATTGTTGGAATCTGTGGCTATCTATTCCCTGAGAATGGAGAAAACTTGCAAATTGGGCAGCCTCGGGGGCATCAATGAGAGCACCAGTTTTGAGTGGGTTAGAACTGAAAATGCCAATGTCGAAGGTGAATCTGGGTTCCTCCCATCGGGTTGTTTTCAGGAATGAATTACCTGCTGTGTGGCCTTGAGAAAATCCCTTTAGTCACTTGAAAAGGTATCTTAGTTTTCTCATCTAGGCAAAAGTAGCATATTTGGCTAGACAAGCATCTATAACACATGCCATTAGCTTGCTTACTTCTCCTCTGAAGCCTCATAAAATAAAAACATAAAAATGTGTTTCTGCCCATCAGCTATTCAATCATTCCAGGGTTTGGGGATAAACCTGATGGAAGGGCAAGATGGCTGGTCATCATTTTGAATTGCCACTTTTATTCATTGATGTTTTTAATTTAGTATCCTAGTTCTCAATCTCTCCACGTGAATCCATTTTGATCCTCTGGATAAATTTCCAATTGTTATACACAACAAGATTGTTCTGCTTTAATGTCAGCTTTTATGGCTTGATTGCTTACCTATATGCTTAAAAATATATTTTATGCTACTAATATTCCCTTGGAAAAAAAAATTTCTTTCTCTTGGCAATCAGTTGAAATGCCTCGAAGAGGTTACTCACTCCCCTGGTTTTGAATGCAAGGGCTTGAAAATGGTTTTATTTTAAATTTTAATTAATTATTCCAGCCTCTAGCAGCTGTGCGGTGAAGTGGTTGTTAAACCCCAATGGTGGAGATAATGTGGGCAGACAGAAGGGAGCCAAATTACTGCTGGCTGACCCTGAAAGAAGGAGGGAGGGAAAGCTCCCGATTATGTCAAGTGGCCTGAATTCCATGACATGCCGACTCTGTGTGGAATCAGAATGCTTGAAAAAATCATTTATACTGCCTTGAAGCTGGAAAAGCCACTTAGCCAGAAGAGCCATCCCTTTGGAGGAAACCCAATGGAATCAAACAGGTTGCAGGGAGAGCTTGCTAATTCCCCTCAGCAGAAAGACATCAGCCAACACTGAGAATTCAATCAGCGTCCGTTGTCCTTTGGTCAAGCAGAAATTCCCACGGTCATCTGGAAGTCTGGCCCAGGTGCTGGTCGTTCGGTCCACTTAGAGTTGGGGCAATGGGTACTTTGATGCAGCATGGATAGCTGTTACTCAATATGAAGTGTGAATTCCTCAAATTTGATGGCAATGCATGCAGTCAAGTGTCCTCTTAGGAGGCGTGGATTGGAGTTCAGCTCTATTCTCTTCTAGCGGTGTGAGCTTGGTCAATGAAGAAGAAAATAATCCTTATCTCACAGGGTTGCTGTGAGCATCAAGTGTGATAATGTTTCTAAAGCCTTAATCCTGTGACTGGTTAGCTGCTCAACACACGTTTCTTTTCTGATATTTTCTATGAATATTTTTACATAATTGAGGTGGCACTGTCAGTACTTAGGACATTGCTCTATTGTTCTCTCAGATGGTAAGTCAATATCATTCTGATACTTTTATATAAACTTTTTCCCTTTCTCTTCACTATTTTAGCATTTTATTTTTAATTTGTGTGATCATATGCATGGGCATATATATATGAATTGGATTTAGCAATGTTTTAAGGACATTCGTATCTATGTTTAGGAGTAATTTTGGTCCATAATTTTATTCATTTTTGGAATGTCTTCGTTCAATTTAAATATCAGTATTGCACTTGCTGCGCAAAACATGTTAAGAGGTGCTTCCTCCTTCTCTGTCTGTTAAGAGCTTGTTTACGTTTGGTGTGACATCGTCCCTGAATGTTTAATAAAATTCACCAGTGAAGCCACTCTGACTTCAAATTTTCTTTGTGGGAAAGTTTTTGATAAATTCAATTTCTTTACTAATATCCCTTATTATCCTTCTAATGCCTCGAGGATCTATGGAGCCACAACCCTCTCTTTTATTCATGATTTTGTTATTTTACTTTTTTTCCCCTTTTTAATGATCAGTCTAGATAGAGCTTTATCAATTTTGTTGATATTTTTAAAGAAGTAACTTTGGGCTTTTTTTCCTTTTATCCATTTCATTGATCTGTGCTCTTCATTATTTCCTTCCCTTTTACTTACTTTGCTCTTCTTTTTCTACTTTCTTAAGAGGCAAAATTAAGTCATCAATAATTTCCCTGCTCAAATCTCACTCTCTTTTCTTTTGGGGACTTTTTGTATACCGGATCATTTGATATTATCTCACAGGACCATGGGACCCTATTAATTTTTCTTTAATCTTTTTTCTCTTTGTTTTTTATATTAGATAAATGCTAATTATAAGTCTTAAAACTGACTGACTTGTTCTTTTGCTTATCCAGTGAGTCTTTAAATTCCAAGTATTGTATTTTAACTATTATATTTTTAATTTCTAGCCTTTTCATTTGGTTCTTTCTTGTAGTTTCCATTAAGACCATACTTCACTCATTGAGACCATGTTTTTCTTTAAATCTTTCCTTTAATCATTTGTACTATTTATAATATCAGCTTGAAAATATTTGTCTACTTAGTCCCACTTTCGGACCAGCTTAAGGCTAGTTTATGACGACTTTATTTTTCTTGTCTATGGATCGCCTTTACCTGTTTCTCTGTATTACTAGTGTTTTCGTTGAATATTGGGTATAGTACAGAATATATCATGGAGACTTTGGATCCTGTTTTTCTGAAGAATGTCGCTTCTTGTTTTAGGAGGCAGTTCAACAACTGGCTGATCACCATGAACTTGTGAAAATTTCTTTTTTTTAATTTTGCTAGTGCAAATTTATGAAAAAGTGTTTATGAAACCTCTCTAGCTTGGCTGACTTCAACCTCTAGAAGTATACCTACCCTTAAACTTTCATTGGGCTGGCTTTTAGACTTTGTTAAGGCAAGCCAAAGCAGATCTTACTATAGGGTGTGTCTTTATTCTAACCTGCGGGCATGCTTGTACCACAGCTGGATTTCAAGTTTGTTAAGAATACGTAAACAAGGTCCCTCCACTCTAGGGCCAGGACACCGGCCTCTCTTGGCCTCCTTCCTCCAGTGCTCTTGACCTCTGGTGTCTAATTTCATTTTCATCCCACAGTAGCTTCTGTCTGGTAGGCCTTGGGGGGCTACTTTGAGAGTGGACAACTTAGCTCTCATCTGTAAACCTGCAAAGGACCACCTGCATGGACTTCTGGGGTTTCCTCTCTATAAGGAGTCCATCTCCTTGATGGCCTCATTAAACAGTACATCAGTGATTCGTTGTTTCATTCATTAAACAGATTCCAAGCCCTTTCCTTTCACAAGTCACGGACTCTGACTTATGCCTCATCAACTTGGCAGAACTGTTGTTCTCAGACTCTAGTTTTCTGCCTCATGCTGGGGAAATTTTCCTCAGGCAGAGAGTGTGTGATCATGGGGCTCACCTAGGAGTGTCCCTTCTTTTTGGGTATTATAGTTTTGTGTTGACTATTTCATACTACCTAAAAATCTGTTGACCTACATATTTTGCCTACTTTTATAACTGTTTATGTTAGGAAACTCACTCAGGGCCAGTTATTCTATTATAGCCAGAAGAGAAAAGTTGAGCATTTTAATTTGTTTTAATACTTATAATTCAGATAACTCCTTCAGGATATATTTAGACATGATGTTTATCTTTTTTATCATTGCATTTAAGATAGAGCCCGACACTCAGGTGGTTAATAAAAATTTGTTGAACAGATGATATACCCAGGCTGATTACTTGGTCCGTCCTGTCTTCAGCTAATAAAACATTTTTCTGTTTTATTTACTCGATAATTTCCCCCTTTTTCATTTTTTTATGGAACATTTACTAAACATGTTTGTTGACCTTCTGGACATATCTTAACATGCCCCTCATGTTTAACCTTTTTTCACCATTCGTGAGAAAAGCCCCTGGTTTAATATCCCAGTTCAGATTTTAGTCTTCATTGGTATCCATTTTTCTATGCAGACCATCCACCTCCTAAGTTTTAGTTTGGAAGTAATAGTTTTAAAATTTTGTTTTTGAGAGTTCTGGTTGTTTCTTTTCCTTTGCAGGCTGTTCTCTCTTATTGATGTAATAACTCGATAAGTTTCCTTCAGTTTATTGTGTTAACTGCTCCTTCACACATTAATTTGCCGTTTATTGTATTTTGAAGTTCTCTTTCACACTGTTAGACTTCTTCAGATGTATGGTATTTATTGGTTGCTGTTTATAGTGATTGATGAAATTTAAATTGAGTGATGTGGGCACCTGGGGTGTGATTATTTAGCCCAAGTGAAACTTCATGTCCTCTAGGCAATGAACGTAGATTTAGATCACAAGGGCCTTAATGCTGGTGTTTTTATAAGAGAAGGGAGTGGAGGAGGGGACGGGAGACCTAAGCGGGCTTTTCCTTGAGGGGCGTAGGTAGAGGATTTTTCATTTTGAATGTATGATCCCCCTGTCTTTTCTGTAAACTAAGGTTGTCTGAGTCACAGCCCTACTCCGTTGGACACAGATCTCACCCTGGGAGCGTTTGTCAGAATTTCTGGGTAAAGGTCTATACACAAAACATCATCCTAGGGACAAATGTCTGTCAAGCCACTCTGATAGTCAGTGCCTGGCCTAGTTGCTCTGCCTTCTAATTTCTCACCCTGCCGACAATCTACAACCCTCCGTTTTTTATCCCTTTTACCCCCAGTGTCAGTTCTTTCCAGCTGCTGCTCTCTTCCATTAGAGTGTATTGGTGCCACTCTTCCCATCCTTCCAGTTCTGCTGGGGATTTTTAAAATATATGTATACTTTATTTTCTATTGTTTTAGTCATGCACATTAAACCAGAAATCTCCACTTACAATTTTATGTCCCATTTACCTGTACCCAAGAATTTTCCTTGTCACTAAATTTATTCACAATCATGTAAAACCAAAGTTAATAGACCAGATAGAACAGGAAAACACATATGTGAGCCACTTGCCTGGGTAAAATATAACAGCCCATGTTTGTTTCACAGTGATTAAGTAACAATTAAATCAATATTAAGGAAAAGAGTAGAGAACGGGAACATGTAATTTGCTAAGTCCATCAGAGAACTTTAATGTGTGTTTATTTATCACTAGGAGACAACTGTTGATAAAAACGGATCTTTATTCTAAGTACCTCACAACAGCAGACATTGATGGATGGGATAGATTTTCAAGAAGAAGGTAATGGAATTAACAGAGAGGACAAATAAACTTCTGACCTTGTAATATATAAAACCATAAAAATACTTAGTAAAGACCTTACAAACTTACTCCCCTTGAAAAGGTGATGCTGTGGGGATTGTTTGTTTGTTTTAGTAAGAACTCAGCTGCGTGGATTACGGTCGCTGTGCGACTGGAATTTGGATATGAGTTAGTATATTCTTGTGGTTTTTTTCACTCATTACTTTATTGATTCACTCATTAAACAAATCAATTAAACCTCCACAATAGATACCAAACACTACTCTTACAATGAAGGAACTCATGGTTTAATAGAAGAGGGAACAAGTAAGCCCATCATTTATAATACTATGAAGTGGTCCTACAAAAAGATTAATAACATGGTCTGTGAGATCCTGTAAGAACCTAATTAAATTGGGGGGTTGGGGAGAGAAGGCGTCTCACAGGAAGACCAACTAAGCTGAACCCAGAAGGACTGGTAGGAGTTAATCAGGCAAAGGGCAAAGGAAAGGGTTTTTTGGACAGAGAGAATAGATGTTTAAACATTCAAAGACATCGGTGAGAATAATACGGTCCAAAAGAATTGTAAGTAGGTCCACTTGGCGGAAGTAAAGACTGTGAGGGGGTAAAGAGCAAGAAATAATGCTGGAAAGGCCCGATAGGAGTCAGAACATGCAGGATCCTTGATGTGCACTGAGTCTTGCACAGAGGAATAGAAAAATCAATTTGGTTGCAGAGTGTAAAATAGATTACAGAGATCAGAACCGGAGTCGTGGAGACCACTTCGGGGAGGGTTGTAGAAATCCAGCTGAGGAGTGGTGGTCACTTTTGCTAAAGTGGTGTCAGCAAAAGCCAAGATAAATGGAGTAGTTCTGGAACTACTTGCTAATTATAATAAATAGACCCCAGGGAATGTTTGCTCCTGCGGGGAGGGGCAGGACGCCTCAGTGTCGACATCCTTTCTCTGGTGGGTGAATGCGCATCTGTTTACAGAGACGAAGAGTGTGGATGGGAACAACGATGGAGGAGGAGCTTCGGGAGACGGCAATGTGTTCATTTTTGGACATCTCAGTGCAAAGTACCAGTGGAAGCATATAGTAGGTAGCAAGCTGTGTTCTCAGGTAGCTCATGAGAGATTTCTGAGCTGAATGTTAAATCTAGGTGGCCTAAGTGATAATGATAACTGAAAACATGAGGCTAGGTAAAAAATCACCCAAGAAAAGAGCATAAAAGGATAAAATATCAGAGAGAGAAGAGGAAAACTAAACTAGGCTGTGGTATTAGTCAGCTCAGGCTGCCATACAAAAATACCACAGACTGAGTGGCTTAAACAACAGACATGTATTTTCTCACAGTTCTGTAGAGGCTGAAAGTCCAAGATCAGGGTGCCAGAATGTTTGGGTTCTGGTGAGAGCCCTCCTCCTGCCTCCTGGCTTACTGACACCACGTTCTTGCTACGACCTTACGTGGGTTGGGGTAGGGGAGATGGGGGAGGGGAGAGGGAAAAGGAAGAGGGGCGGTTGGTTTATTGATTTATTGGTTATTTCTGTCAGCATTGAGTTTCTGAATGAATCTCCAAGTCCCAAACCCCCAAATCTTTTCCTTTGAGCACTCCGAGCTATCCAACTTTCTTTCCAAATGCACCATGCAAAAATTTCCTCCTTTGTTTAAATTAGTTAGAGTTGTGTTTAAGCTTCTGTGATTTTTGAAGAATCCTGACTAATACTGAGATTGCTGGTGTGGGGATGTATGCAAGAATACTGTGATTTGAAGAATTAATAAATTGAGAGAAAGCAGAGAGAAGTGTTGCTGTTTTGGAAGAGAGAGTCATTGATGCCTTCAGCAAACATTTTCTGTTCTGTGCCCTGGAGATTCAGCGTCGGACACAGGGGGTATGGTACATACACAGCTGAGCGTGAGTAAACCTCTTTGATAAAAAATTCTGTTGAAAGTCAGAATTCAGGACCTATTTATGGTATGACCTGATCTTCACTTACACAATATTACACACGGAGCAACGATATTAGATTTTTACTTAACACTGCAAGGGTAAACATTTTTATTTATGGAAGATAGGCAAGATATAGGAAGGCAGATAGAACTTCTCTCTTAAATACAACATCAGTTTGGGGAATGAAGACATAAACAGAAACACTTTCCTGAACTGAGCCTTCTCCTTGTTATTCTTCTCCATGGCCAGCATCCACTTATGCCTTAGCCAAGGTGAGCACACAGGGAATGAAAGGGCACACCTTTGTTGGGACCTAGGAGGGCGGAGGTTGATATAGAAATAGACCTTCTGCACCAGGGAACGTGGTATCTTATGTTGCTGCCAATTAATTAATGATAAGTTTGTTGTGTTGCCTGTTGCCCAGGATGATTAATCTGAGCCTGAATCCAACTAAACCATTACGGAAAGTTCACAGCAAGATAAGCCGTGAGTGACAATGTTGCCCTTTAGAAGAAGGGGAGCTGACAGAATGAAATGCAACCCCCTGCCACCCCCTCTCTGGCTTCCAGCCTTGTCACGGTAAAATCCCCATGCTCCTGCTGTGACTAAAAGCTGAGAAGACATGCTTTAGAGTCACATGATCAGGGACTATCAGAATTTAAAGGGCCTTGGGGATTCACTTCTCCAACCTGCTCATCCCACGGATGAGGGGGTTGAGGTCCAGAGAAGTCAAATCATTTTACTTGCCTATAGATACCCAGCGAGTTGTTGACTGAGCTGGGTTCTATCTTTACCGCTCCGTGTTGCCCCTTTCCTACTGTACCGCAGAGTTCCGCTCTCACAGCAGCTGCCCTCTCCGATAGAGGAAAACTGCAGTGTCGAGCACATGCTTCAAGGGCGTGAGATGACAGGCCTGGAGATCCGGGTTCTTGTCGAGCTTCTGGCACCCGTTTACTCTGTGAACTGAATCTGCTATGGAAAGAGAGGCTGGGTGCCGACAAGGCGCCTTGGTTGTTTCCCGCGTGGCCTTTCATACTTCATTAGGCCAGATCTAATTCCTCACGTGACGGTGTCAGAGAAGCATTCCGAGAGGGTGAAGGTGGACACCGAGAGACCTCTGGAGACCTGGACTCCAAAACTTGCGCAATGTCGCTTCCACCGCTTTCCATTGATCAAAGAAAGTTACTAGGCCAACCTCGGCTCAGGGTGTGGGGGAAAGGACTCTAACTCTTGACAGGAGGAGTGGCAACGTTACATTGCCAAGAGTCATATGGGATATAACTTTTTTTTTTTTTTAGTAAGCTTTGCAAATTGCATTTTTCTTCTCTCAACTCTGGAAACTCTTAAGTCCCCAGAAAATAACACCGCTGACTCCATTACTCAAATGCACTTTATATATTTTCTCTAGGTCATATTACTTATGAATTGCTCTCAATTATTCTGTTTTGGTGGTGGTGTAAGGGGGTGATACCATGAAAAAATATATAAGCATGTGTATGTAGATCATGTGATTATATATATGCATTCATGTCACTTTATGTTCAAATGTGTTTTAATTTAATGTTAGACTGATTTCAATTGCATAAAAGATGTCATATGACACAAAAGAATATATAATATATAAATAGAGATGACTGTAAGGTAATTAAAAAACAGAAGAGAAGAGCAATCAAATGGTGCCAAAACTGACTTAAAATGCATAGTGTTATGTCCTTAACCACTTGTGACAGACAAACTATAAACCCGACTGTGAACTTCCTGGGAGACACCAGGAAGAGCACATGGCTACTGCAGAGAGAGGTGGAGAAAGTAGTGATTTTTATCTCCAGGACATAGAGCCTCCTGTCAAGATTGCATTGCCTCCCTTGGATTTCATGACCTACTCATATAAAATTTCCCTCTCTTAGTAGCTTGAATGGAGTTCCCTATATAATTTTTATTTTTGTTTTTAAAATGTGATCTTAAGGAAAAAGAGAGACCAAATGTGGAGTCATCATGGTTCCTGTGTTCTTTTCATGGTGCTGAACTAGGCAGAAAGCCAAAGGTGGACTTGATTTCCAAGAGCCTGTAGGGTGGAACTGACAACAGTCGATTACAACTCAGAACATGCGTGTGTTTGTCTTGACTGCCGCTTTTACGCCGGGCCACTCCTAGCCCACTCTTTTCCATGTCAAACAGTTGCCACAAAACAGGAGTTGGATATTCCTGTCCATCTCAACAACAAAGGCTTGGGTTTCCCTCTTTGTCCCATCTTTGTACCTTACCTCTTGGAACGCCCCTGTGTTTACATTTCCCTGGTCTTTTTATTTAGACTCTGTTATACAGCGCCGTGCTCATACCAAATGGTAGATTGTCTGAGTTATTTTTTTTTATCTTTCGAATTCTATCTCAAACATCCAGCTTGCACTGGTCTATCTTTTTCTGGCAGCCCCCATCATGTACATAAGGCCAAGTCCCAGAAATCCATTCCTCACCCTAGAATTGATCATCCGGCCCCTATCAGATAGCACCAGTGACTCAGATGAGGGCAAGTCATACAGAAAGAAATCGTAACTTCAGGCCAAGACAGGAGCAGGGAGAAGGCGAAGGACTCTCAAGCTATCTGGTGTACTGTGCCCTGAAGGGTTGTCGGGAAAGTAGCCTCTTCCAAAGCCCTTGCAAAAAAACTTGTCAAAGAGCAGAAATTCTAGGACACCTAGTTGAATGAGAACACTCTCCTCCCTGCTCTTAGCGGTTACCTCTTAGAAATGAAAAAAATATATATACTTGCTGGCTTAGGCAAAAAAGCCAGTAGTGATCTCTATTCTCCAGAGAAGGGATGCCGCTCCTCATCAAACAAGGATTTCTTCTTCTTCTTCTTTTTTTTTTTTTAAGAACAAGGCAAAGCCAAGAATACCCAGGTTTTTTCTCCCTCCGAATGGCTGTTTAGCTTGTTGAGTCTTGGCTACTATATTAACCGGAAAAATCAAGGAGGCAAACAGATTTCCAATAGCCTACACTCAATCTGTAGATTAAAATGAATATCCAGCTATGGTAGACAAATGCAGAACATGTTATTTCATACAATTGTTTTAAAATAATCTGTTTATCTGACCACCACCAAACACACACACACACACACACACACACACACACACACAGAGTTCCCTAGAACAAATGAGAAGACTTTTTTGAACTCTCTGTACCTTACTTTATATGGCTAATCAACCACAAGTCTTGCTTATTCTACCACCTGCAAACCTCTTACATAATGCAATAGCAGAATCCTGCAGTGGTTAAGAGCCTAGAGTCAGGATCTAGATTTCCTGGGTTTGAATTACCATTTGCAGGCTGGGTCATTTTGGCTTCAACATCATCATATGTAAAGTGGAGGAAGTAATAGTACCTAATTTATAAGATTGTTGATTAAATATATGTAATGCTCTTAGAATAGTAGCTGACACATAACAAGTACCTGATTAGGGATGTTATTGAGATTATTTTTACCATTGAATCTATTTACTTATTTCCTTTCTTACTCTTATAGTCTTTGTTCAAGCCAACACCATCTTCAAGCAGGACATATCCAATAACGTCTTAACTTTCCTTCCTGACTCTATCTCCCTCAGTTCATTCTTACCTTGTATAGCCAGAATATACCATGAAGACAAACTAACTAATAATAAAACTTGGCAACATTGTGAGTATGTATGAGATGTGGGGATGAAAAGAACCATGAGAAAGTAAGCTAGGGAAATGGGGAAAATTCATGAAGGGCTTTGGATTGTCCCCTGCTGTATTCTGGGGTTTTGTCCAAGGTGGTGTCAAGGGTTCGGACTCAATTGACAGCTGGCTATCCAACACTACAACACTTGAATGTTTGACTCTTCATGTGAGCTAGGAAGAAGCCCGGTTCTCAGAGAGTTTCTGGCCATACCAACCACAGATAGCATCATCACTGTAATTTGGAAAAATTTGCAATCTCCCTTTTGGTTACTGAGTGATGGAAAGGGGTTCCACTGGACAGTTCATCAGGTAGGGTTTGTTGTGCGACAATCCACCTCAGAACTGAGAGGCTTAAACAACAATCATTTATTATATCTCGTATGAGTGTGGATTCACTGCGGATTGGCTGATCTAGGTTGGTTTCAGCAAGTCTCTGCTGGGTTTACTAACACTTCTGCAGGTCAGCTGGGACCCTACTCTGTTGGATCTGGATATGTCACCTTAACTGGGGAAACTCTGCATCATGCATCACTTCTCTCCTTCTTGGGACCAGCATTTGCCTGAGCTTTTCCTTCTAAAGAGTAACAGTGAAAATAAGAAAGGGAACATGTGAGGCTTAGGCTCAGAACGAGATCACACGGTCAAATCAGGACCAGGAAATAGTCTTCCATTTTTATGCTCACAGACTTTCTGGTGCCAGGGAATTTGCAACTGTGGGTTCTCCAGGCTTTTGCCCAGGGCAGTATTACCATCAAGGGTTTACAAAGGTCCCACATTGGCAAATACTGTATCTTCATTTGAGGCCAAGGGTCTGTTAATATAATGAGTGAATTGAGTGGAGCAGGAAGCATAATTAAATGGAGAGGCTGTGCCCTATCTGGGGCAAAGGCGGTGACTGTTGCGAATGCCAGCCCATCGTCAATAGCAACATGGTGTATAGTAACTGTTCTAACGCTTACACATGCTAGGCACTGTTCTAAAAGCATTGCTTGTACTAGTCCCTTTAATCATGGCAAGAAGCATTTGAAGTAGGTATGTTATTGTTATTTATATTTTACAGATGAGAAAATTGGGGCACAGAGAGGTTTGGTAGCTTACCTCTGATCACAGAGCTGGGATTCTAAGCCAGGAAATATGACCCCAAAGTTCATGTTCTTAAACATCACGCTCTACAACCAAATCATTTTATTTTGGAAGAAAAAAGTCAGAAATGCAGACTTTCACATGGAGTCATTGAAGTTTTACATGCAGACAAATTATGTAAATAAATAAAAATCATTGTGTGGGCCAATGAAAATACACTGATGGGCTGAACTTGACTGTGAACCCCTGGTTTCAGACTATTATCTGACCCACAGGGTTGGTTTGATCAGAATTCTATCAGCCTGAATTCAGGATAGCCGCCCAGTCACTCCAGGCCTCCTGCGTTTCTGGAAAAGCACTGAACTCAATGAAACCTTCGAAAATCAATCTTTGAAATACCAGCAGTGTCTTCACGAAGCTCCGGCTGATTCTCCTACAATGGCATTGGCCCTGGGTATCAGATAGACACTGGCTGATTCTCCTACCTTGACATTGGCAAGTTCTTTAGATGGCATTGGAAATTAGAACTGGACTCCAAGGCAGAAACTGGCCTTGCTTTGCATAGCAGGCTTGGGGCCAGCAGCGAGCCTTTTGACCTTGGGTGGTTCACCTTCCTGCAGGGGCTTGGGCAGGTGAGAGAGGTCTCTGGGCCAAGTAGGTGTGATTTAACACTGTCATCAAGAATTGGTGGTGGAGTGGAGGTGGTTAGAGGAGGGAAAACGCCTAGAAAGGCAAGAGGATGTGAAAACCAGTGATGAAAAATTTATCACACTGCTCACAGAGAGAGGAACAATGCCCGTGGTATGCCAAAGAGGGTTTGAAAATGCAGAAGGGAGAGTGCACTTTCTCTTTCCGTGCAATACTGAGGACTGCGTCCCCCTGGCTGAGCTGACACAACGAAGATGTCTCGCCAGGGCAGAGCGAAGCGGATGGGCACGTAGCAGAGGAGCAGAGCAGTCCAGCTGGAGCGGGCCCTGGCCCCCGGGCCACCTCACAGCACGCTGTTTTCACAGCCAGACTGTCACTGTTGAGCTGTTTGCACTGGATAAAGTGTCCTTCACTGCACCCCAAATTCATAGTTCCTTTGGGCGTTGAATTAGCTTCAGTGACCATCAGCGGACAGTATCTAACTCCTTTTAGACTTTCCTGGCCCCATACTAATTTAGATCCCTTGGGAAGTGCTTATACACACAATCTTATTGTAACTATTTAATATTTTGTCTGTTCCATTGGTTTAAAAGTTTTCTATTCAATACACAATAAAAAATGCAGAAGAAGGAACATTGATTCAGAGAGCCCTTCTTTCTCCTTTCTCTATAGCTTTTCCTGAAGTTTCCTCAAATCACAAGGCAAGCCCTGGTGGGATAAGCCCACCTCTCTTGAGCCTGTATCAGACTCTGTGTGTCTGTTAGTTAAAGAAGAAGCAGGATTCCCCCACTTTCCTTGCAAATCTGAAAAGTGTTCCTTATTTCCCCAGTTCTTCCACAGGTCTCACCTGTTACTCTCATGCTGCAAAATTCAGCTCACTTTTGCTTTCAGTAGTGATAATAACCAAATCTCTTATTTTGTTTAATGTAGCATTTTCCTCCATTATCAACACCACCTCTTCCTCTGTCAGTGTGAAAGAAAAGACGTAAATACATATATATACGTGCATATATATACGTATATATACACATATATGTACGTATATGTGTGTGTGTGTGTGTGTGTATTTTGCCCTGCAAAATTCCCCTCTGGTCATCTTTTTAGAAAACAGGCTGAGATTTCTGAGGGTGTAAAAATAAGTAGTTACATCGTCAAGTTATATGTATTTTTTAGCACTTTATATAACAAATCCTGGTAGTATTTAACCATTAGTATTATCTAGAGGACTGTTGTTTGCTGTGCCTACTGTTTTTTGAACAGCACACAGGAAAAGAAGAAAGACAGAGAGAGAGAGAGAAAGAGAGAAATGAAAGAGAGAAAGAAAAGAAAGAGAGAAAGAAAGACACCTGCCCCTCTTTGTCCAGGAATGCTGGGATGTGGTTGATAACATTCTACTGGTGAGGCCTTTATTTTGTGGGGGAGACTGAAAAATGCATTCATGGCAACGAGGCACATGATTGGACTTGTAAAAAAAAATCCTCATCTAGATTACGGTATTATTTCCTTAATATAATTGTCATGCGTATTTGTTGTCAACATATCTTAGAAAACACAAAAGAAGGAGAATAATCACCCGTATTTCTTTCCATCTGTGATAAACTTAACAGTTTGAAATATAGCCTCCCATGCACCCACTCAGAATTACACTCTAAGTGGATATTAATATCCAGATTCATTTGTGCTCTAATGGCATCCCCACAATATTGAAGGTTTGAAATGCCTCTATGCGTTTTTAACACATTGATGTTTAATAACATTTGAATCCGTGCAAATAAAATGTTATCTTATGGTTAGATATTTAGGTGATTTTGTACTTTTTACTCTTATAAATGCTACCTGGATGAATGTTCTTTCTCACCATTTAAAAAAAATATTTCATATTATTACCTTAGGCCAGTGATTTTCAACATACAAAGTAATTACTAAAATTCTAGGGCATGCCAGAAAATATATTTTTTGCTAATCTGACAAAAAAAAATAACCCTAGTCAGGTGGCTAGTTGATTGGAGTGTGATCCCTTACACCAAACGTTGCACGTTTGATGCCCAGGCAGGACACACACCTGCATTCCAGGTTCAATGTCCAGTTGACATGCATACGGGAGGCAGCTGATCAATGTTACTCTCTCACATTGATGCTTCTCTCTCTCTCTTCCCTGCCCCCCCAATCAATAAACATACCCTCAGGCGAGGATTTTTAAAAATAGGTATAGTTTTGATTCATTTATACTAGATGGCTATTGTTGTGTTGCCTATTGTCATCTTTTAAAATTTGACAATCTCAGGGAAAAGAGGACAGTGTCCCTGACTAAAGAGTCAGGTATTACATGTTTTAAAAATTCTTGCAGCACACTGGTTAAAAATTGTTGCCTTAGGCTGTTTCTATGAGTCAAATTGTTGTGTCCAAGGGAGTGGATATTTTTAAGGCTTTTGATAATTTTATAGAAAATGGGTACTCAGGGGTTGTTTGAGACCAGGCCAATGGTAGCCTGTTCTTTGGGCTTCCCTTTGTCCTAGGGAAAATATTTTAAAATGCAGATTAGGGAGTGAAAAGTGCCTGGGTGGAGCCGTGAGATGAAATAAGGGTCAGGGAGGGTGTCTGTACTGTGACTGCTATGAACTGAATGTTTGTGTCCCCCCCAAATTCATATGTTGAAACCCTATCCCAAAATGTGATGGTGTTGGAAGGTAGCGCCTTTGACAGGTAATTAGGATTAGTTCAAGTCATGAGCCCTCATGAATGGAATCAGTGCCCTTGTAAGGGTCATGGGAAAGCTTACTCTCTCTCTCCGTTCCCCGGTATGTGAGAATACAGCGAGAAATCAGCAGTACGCACCCCGGAAGAGGGCTCTCACCAGAGCCTGACCATGCTGGCACTCAGATGTCAGACTTCCAGCCTCTAGAACCATAAAAAATAAATTTCGGTTGCTTCTAAGCCCCCTGGCCTATGGTGTTCTGTTACAGCAGCCTGAACGGACTAGGATCGTGCCAGGCACCTGAATGGGGTGAGAAGGCGCTACATATGTCCCTCATCTATCAAAGGGAAGGGACTGCCCACAAGATTATAGCAGATGCAAAGTCCCCTCGAGCACGAAAGTGTTGACTTAGCAAAGAATAGTAAGGAGGGTGGTCTGACTCTTAGCCTCAAGCTTCTTGACAGTCAGAGCCAAAGGGGAACTTGACCTCAGGTGCTCCCTCCTCCACTGACACAGCTCTTGGTGCTTTCTGAACACTCACCTTCAAAGAAACCTGCTAGGATGCAGGGAAATACACTCAGGGGACTGATCCAAACCACTGACATCTGCTGCTCAGCTGAAAAAAACGAGATCTTTGTTCAAATACAGAGATGCTCCCTTCCTTATAGAAACTCTTCACAGGCTTCCTTCCGCGCCACGAACCTGTTCTTCAGGTACCTCAGAAGCTCAGAGAGGATGTGGGCATTGGATGGACCCCACTAAGCTGGCAGGAACTGGTGAAGAAGCTCCTACTAGAAAAAGTCCACCTGAAAATTCTACTTTTCTACTGACATTATTAAGTTTACTGATTATCAGCATCAGCATATTCTCAAAAATGAAAATAATAACACAATTACTAAGAGATGATCTCCCAGGCATTGAGTTTCAAGCTTTGTGTGGATAACCTCGTTTTAATCATGAAAACAACCTTAAGAAATCAGTAATATTATTCTCATTTTACAGAGAAGGAGGAAATCGGGGGTTAGAGTGGTTACGTAAGTTTTCCAGAATCACAGAGCTGGTAAGCAGTGGAGCTGGGATTTGAACCCACTTCTATCTGACAAATGCTGCCTTCCAGTTTGCCTCACAGAGGGAGCTCTGTCAGAGCCATACTTTATCTGGAGAAATGCTGATATGTGGCCCTTTGAAAGGGTTTATTCAGTTATGCAGGCCCTGGGGAAGGAAGACTGGAAAGTGCTCTAACACATTCTGGCCGCCATGCTGAGATCTGGCCTAATTATGGTTTTCAGAGCAACAGAAAGGGCTTAGTTTGTCAGAAGGGCAAGTGCAGCACCCTCCTGCACGGCTGGGTTCCGGTCACAGAGAGAGCGGGAAGGCCCCTGTGTGGGCGCCAGGAGGCCTGCCCCCAGATCCACTTGGCTGAAATGAGCAGCCTCCTTGGCTCCCCTTGAAGCTGTAAAATCAAGGCTAAGCCTGCCCTGGAGAGGACCCCCAGAAGGATGACCGGAACGGCAGCCCGCGGCTTCTTGCTCATCCAGTACAGTCAGGCTGAGCGATCCTTTTCCCCTTATTGAAACCGCACCCTCCAGCAGATGATCACTCACTCCTTTATCGCGCCGAATATTGCTTTGTGGCTAAAAATGTAAAAATTTATTTGTCCAATTCCTTGCACTTACCTGGTACTAGCAGCCGCTACTCTACACAATTGACCACTTAGATTTTTGGATTTAAGTGCTCATTCGCTCTTCACCACCCTGTGAAGTGGATAGACTTGTCTCCCTTTTACAGATGACCAAAAGAAGCACGGAGACCTTATGTAATTTGCTCAAGGTCACACAGCCGGTAGCGGCGAGAGGTCAGATTCCAGTGCAGATCGATTGGCTCTAGAATCCATGCCCTTAACTGTTCTGTAGACCTGGAGATAAACAGAGTCATGTTCAAATCCTGCCTATATCACCTCCCCACGACTTGATCATGGGCACATCCTTTAATTCCTCCGTGCCTCAGTTTCCCTGTCTGTGAGGTGCAGGTGCTCATCCTCCCTACTCTGTAGGGTTATTGGGAAGACTAAACAAGAGGGTGCACGTGAAGCTTGAGGTAGGAATGTGGTTTCTCATAAGGTTTGTGTTCTTCCGTCTCAACGCCTCTATTTCAAAGCAGCCCAGCTGTGTCCCTCCCCCAGGATGTGAAACTTCACTTTGATCCACAGAAAAGAAAGAATTCAAAGTTACAGAGGGAGGGGGAACAGAGCCCAGAAGTAGCAGGCTCTTGCCCACCTTTCCCTTTGATAATCCTGCATTTCAAGATGTGCTGACTTCCTAGACCCGATCCACCCCCAAACCTTTTTTCCGAGTGGGATCTCATGATGTAACAAGCTGCAAAGCAAAGCCAGCTCCCCTGAAACAAGGGCCTGTTTTTGGAGCTCCCCTGCAAATGCAACTGTGTTCCTCCCTCTCCCAGAAGCTCGCTCAACCAGGTGGGCCTTCCAGGAGAAAAAATCCAGAGAGAGGCACCTTCCTGTATTTCCCAAACCTGTCTGTCCTCTGGTCTGAGCCTTCGACAAAACGCAGGGTCAGAGTACTCCAGGTCTCGTTCGTTCATTGGGAATCGGAGCCCCTTTCGAACGGAATTGGGTGATTGTTGAGGAGCTGAGCTGCACTGAAACAATTTAATTTAAAGAATGAGTCAATTCAATTGAATCCTGAAAATCAGTTTGATGTTCCCCCAAGGAAGTCTATTTAGAATCAATAAATGCGCCCGTGTCAGGGCTTCTGTTTCTGCTCTCCCCTCTGGCCCCCAGCCAGGGGGAGATCATTCAAAGGGACCAGGTTTTATTTAGGAGAAATGTGGGTTCCGCCACATGCACAAAATGGGGTACTGCTCAGCCCTGTGATCTCAGTCTCGCTCTTTCTCCCCTTCTCTGTCTGTCCCCCATGCTGTCCCCTGCGTCCTACTAATCCTCTACCCCACACACACCGTGTCTGTCTTTCCCCAGGCCAGATTTCTTTCTTTGTCTGCATTCACTCTGTGGTTTCTCCTTTCTTATCATTTCTTTCCCTCCCTCCCTCCCGCCCTCCCTCTCTTACTTTCCTTTCTTGCCTTCGAAATGCTATTGAAATCCCCAAACTCAGAATCAGAGAGCTGAATGGTGGTTGCCAGAGGCTGGGGGGAAGGGAAATGGGACAATGTTGGTCAGAGGCTACAAAGTTTCAGGCATGCGGGGTGAATAAGTTACGGAGACCTAAGGTGCCACAAGGTGGATGGAGCTGGGGAGACGACAGAGCAGCAGGAGCACGGGTTTTGAAATCTGGCCAAGACTTGGGCTCAAGCCCCGATCCTGCCAAACTTATTCCTATTGAACCTCACTGTGCTCACCGAAAATGAGGATAATCTTGTCTGCCTCACAGAGTTATTGTGAAGGCCAAAAAGACACTTTGTGGACCATGCCTGATGTGAGGTGGCAACTGAGCTGATGGTGACAGTGGTGGCGATTTTGCTACTGCAGAGGGATTGGAGGGCCTGGAGTGAGAAGTTCACAGTCACGTTCAAGGGCATCGAGTAGCCCTGGGAAGTTTTAGAGAGTGGGGTCGCGTGATGTAGGCTGGTCAGCTCTTTTCGCTTCACACAGTAGGACCTGGGTTTTTTATCTTGGTCCAGCTGAGTTATGATTATTAATGGAGAAACACGAGAGCCAGCAATCTATCTGAGTAACCTCTCGTTTCTGCCTCATGGAGCTGAGGTGTGTGGACGGAAAATCAGCCTGCTTTTTTAGAAAGCAGAAAAGCCCATTGCTTGTGCACACATGTAAGTCAGCTGGACAGAGCCCCAAAGTCTGCCCTGAAATAGGTAGTTTTTACTAAAACGAAACACAGCAGGGATCAGCTTCTCTGACTCTGAAAGGTAAGTAATGATACTGGCAGCCAGGTACCTTAGCAGGAATGAATGGAGCCTCTCTGGCCTGTGTTCTTTCCAAGAGACCCTTGATTGCAAGCAGACTATCCTGCCTGCCTCTGTTCATGTCACCCTGGCACCTAAACTCTGCCCGCTCTGCTATAGCCCCCAGGAGTGACTTGCTCCTCTCCAGGAAGCCTTCCCTCATGGGGCTATGACCCAGTGAAAATGGCAACAGCCTTTCTGTTCGGAAGTCCTAATTACTCTAACTTAAAGCATTTTACAGCATTCATGTTATTTTCCCCATCTGTAAAAAGAGAACAAGAAGCAGTTCCGCAGAAGTTAAAGAAATGCCATATGGTCATACCCCAAAGACCCGAAAACAGGTATTCAAATACCTGTGCATGTTCATAGCGATATTATTCACAGTATCCAAAAGGTGTGAACAGCCCAAATGGCCACTGAAGGATGAGTGGTTAAACAAATTGTGCTATAGCTATGCAATAGAATATAAAAAGAAATGCAGTAAGAATACATGCTACAATGTAGATGAACCTCAAACACATTGTATGAAAACAATAAGCCAGACGCACACACAAAAATCTCCTACTGTATGATTTCATTAATGTGAAATGCCCAGGATAGAGACAGACCGTAGATTGGTGGTTGCCGTGGGCTGGGAGGGGCGGGGAACAGCTCACATGGCGGTGAGGACCCATGGGCTCTAACAGTCACGCGAGTGATTCTGGATGTGGATTGTCCCCCAGTCAGGCCTTCAGACAAAGACTGAAGCCTCTTGAGGGACCCTGATCACAGTGGATTTCTGATCCTCCAAAACCGTGAGATAGCAACTGTGTGTTGTTTTAAACCAGTAAGTTTTAGAATATTTTGTTACATAGCAATATGTCATCAGTATAGTGATATTTTCAAAGCACTGCCTTTACTACAGACAGGAGAGATTCAGTGAAACGAGACACAGTCTCAACCACCAGGAGCTCGTGGGCTGGTAGGATAAAAAGATACAGCTCAAAGATGTAAATAAAAAGATGTCCCTCTAAAGAGTCAGCTGAAAATATGTCTAGGCACAGAGCTGGTGGAGGGTATCCGGCATTAATGAAGAGTTCCAGGGCTTTGACGTATGAGTAGGAGTCCACTAAGAAGATGCTATAAAAATTATGGTTTTTGAAGAAATGAATAGGCTAGAGTTGGGTAAAAGATGGGAAGGAACACCATTTAGGATACAAGAAATAGAATTATCATAATTGGGTGACTACCCTGTAGAAAGTGAGGAATAGACACACAGAAGAGTCAAGGGTGACCTGTTTTTTTGTTTGTTTGATTGATTGATCAAATGGGTGATTGTGCCACAAACTAACATGGAGATCAGAGGAGGAGAACTGAAAAAGCAGTGAGACTTTGGAACCGGTCCCAGACATATTTCATACTGACGTACTTTATCTTTCTTTGGTTACTATGTTATATCACAAACACACAGACTTAGTTATCTATTGCTGTGCAACAAACTACTCTGAAACAGTGATTTGAAATGGCATGCGCATTAAGTTCCTGAAGGTCAGAGTTCTGAGAGTGGTTTAGCTGCTCAGGGTTTCTCACAAAATGGCCACTCTGATGGGGGCCATATTTGTATTCATCTGAAGGCTTGAGTGGGGCTGGAGGACCCGCTGCCAGGTGGCTCACCTCTGTGGCTGCTGGTTGGTGGCCTCGACTCCTCCGCATACGAGCTCCTCCATAGGGATGCTCCATATGGTAGCTAACTTCCTCCAGGAGGAAGTAATCCAAAAGTGAGAATATGATTAAGAAGCCAGAGGGTTTTTTATAATCTAGTCTCCAAAGTCATACACTGCCACTTCTGCTTGTTCTAGTCATTAGAAGTGAGGAACACCAAAGAATTTGTGAGCATGTCTTACATTAATACACACATGGTACGTGTGTGCACATGAGATACATACATGGATAGACACATACATGCATGCCTATAGGCCAGTGCCGAGCTCACAGCAGGTACTCAATAAACATTTTTGAATGAAATAATTACACTGCATGCAGAAGTTTTATTCTCTTTTATTTAATATATTACAAACATGGTTCCATGGTATTAAGAAATAAATATCTCATAGACTTTATAGTCAGAATGGCTTGGGTTTGGATTCCAGCTCCATCTCTGCAAACTTGAACAAGTCACTTAACTACACTGAAGCTCACTTTTATTGTATGTAAAGTGGGAAGAATAGCACCTATATACCAGAGTTGTTACAAGAATTAAATAATCTAATATAGGCACAGGACTTAATTCATTGCTTGGCAAGTAGTAATTACTTTTTAAATGGCGTTTATGGTAACTATCATGCATTCCTGAATGGAGTGCTTTTCATGTGCTCTCTCTGTATTTTCTGCTGCTCACCGGCGAGGTTTTAAGGATGCAGACTTCGAGGGATGAGGTAACACAGGGACCTCACAGTACAGAAAGTGATGTGCCTTCTGTTCCAGTAAAAGCACAGGATAGTTGCCTGATTTGTACTTGCTGTTTAGGAGTCTAAAAAGTTTCGAGCCGAATGCCAGCCATTATACTGACTGTAAATGTGATTAATGGTTGTCTATTCCAAGCATTAACACTTATTCCCATAGATACCTGATTACAATGACTAATTAGACAAAAGTTCTTCCCAAAGCCTATTTGAATTATAGCTCTAATATAATAAACCCCTAAGTCTTTATTCAATTTGTACGTGATCTTTGCTTCTGCTCTTTCTCTTTACAAGAATCAATAAGTTGTTTAGACACCTTTAATAGAGAGGAAATGAACAGAAAGCAGGTTTTGCCACTCCATGAAAGCGACTGTTAAATATTTTACCTTTAAAAAAAGATCATCTCTTTCACCTGCCCAGTGGGTTGGGATTTTCAGAAAAAAATTTAGATGGGCTTATTTCCATGATTAGGTGAGGATGATTAATGGTATTTCCAGCAATTAAAGTCGAATTTCACTGTACATAAAATGAACTTGCTTTCATGAACCTAACTGTGTTTATTATGGGTGTCATATATCACAGGCTGGGGCAATTTGTTTTCTGTTCTTGCCTCGTTCTGCATCTAATGCTCGTTTCCTCTGCTCCTTCATGACATTCAAAGTGCATCTGGGATGCTAAGATCTTCTCAGAAAAGAATTATTTTGAGGCACCACATGAGTAATAGAATAGTGAAGAAAGGGAATAAAATGTTCGGGAACATTTTAACCCCCAAAGCAGCACATGGTATGAACTGTTCTGTTCATCAAAGCAGTCCTTGCTCTGAGCCCATCTTCTTGGGGGGAACCTTCTTCTGGTGCTTGTCAGTGAGATTGTGAAGGAAAAGCACCATATAAAGTTCAGATGTCATTGACTTTTAAGGTGGAATGGCAGGACAAGGCACTGGCACCCACTGTAATGACCTCTGGTCCTTACCCATCCCTTGTAGCCACAGCATCTAGGGTCCATAGGCGATATAATTCAAGGTAGGTGATTTAGGCAGGAAAACTGGTAGAGACAATATCGGCCTCACACTGTGCCCCTGAGCATAGATCTCGGGCATAAGCTGTAGATCAAACATATGCTAAGTATCCCAAGGACAGTAGCTTTCACTTTCCCTCCTGCCAATCCTGTTCCACTCCCAGCACAACTGCTAGCACAAGCACACTTTGGGAGACAAGGTATGTGGTAAGAGGTGCAGGGAATCCTACATAAAAGGGGGCATAGAGTGGAGAATTTGGTGTTTTTGGTATCCATTTATTTAATATACATTGAATGAACATGTGTTATTTGCCAGGTGCTGTTCTAGGTGCTGAAACCTTTGTGTTGATAAATCCAAGATCCCCACGGGATGGTGACCACACTCCTGGGAACTCGAGACTTAATCTCAAAAAGCACAGGTTTTATATTTTAAATATCAAATAGAGAGCAAAGTGTTTTCAAAGCATTTCCATTCAACCTGTGCTTCAACAGTTGTCACTAAGTTCTAGAGCTGAAGTCAGGCTTAAAAAGAAGTATTTCTCTACTATGAAATACTTAGGACATAAAATGTATACAAAGAAAAATTTAGCAAACATTCAGCTATTTATCATATAGTTTAAGAAATCAAACACCATAAATCCCATTGAAGTCCTTTGTGTGCCCCTCCTCAGTCCCAGCCTGTCCTCGTAGCCCGCAGAACTGCTGTCTTGATTTTGTGTTAGCATCCCCAGGGGCATGTTGGTTGAATAGAAGTGCTCTAACTCAGTGAGGGGGGGATGAAAGAAAAACCACTTTGTGGAATTGTGTGCCCATTTCAATCAGGCCACCTTGAAGAATTCTAGCAAGAACTGAGAGATGGGTTTGAAAGTTTGATCTAAATTCTCCACTGCATTATAATTAATGCCATTGATTTTGCACTTCGACATTCACATTTTTTTCACTGAAGGGTTATCTTCTATGCATGGTTTGGTTGTAAATGGAGGGAGACTGTGTGGACTACAAGGATGAGAACACAGGGAGCGACTGACTCAGGGTCAGGGAGATACTTCCTCTCTCATCTCTGCCGATCTCTGTGTGCGGCTTGATCTTTCCTGTTCTGTGTGCAGACTTTCTCCAAAGCAAGGGCACTCACAGAGCCATTGGATTTAGCAAAATATCAGAGATTCAGATATGTATTTTATATATTATGTTTTATATTCTATAGAGTATTTTATGTATTATGTGTATTTGTGCTATATGTGTACGTATGACACTCGGTTAAACTTGAATTTCAGATAAAAATTGAAGACTTTCTTGGTGTGAACCCCATGGATTATTTGGACATAATTGCACTTAACAACTCTTCATAGTTTATGAGAAATTTAAATTTCACTGGAAATCCTGTATTTTACCTGTCTGTCTTAAATGGGTCCTACAAATACATGGTCGAAGCCCAGCCCCATGAAGGGATTGCCCCACGAAGAGACTGACTTTCTCTTCCTCTTATTTCCTGGGAGGGAAAGGACTGTGATTGGCCCGGCTTAGGTCAGGTGCCTTGGCAAGTTTTTAATCAGCTTTGGGCTGAGTGATGTTGATTAAGCAGTGTTACCAGAAGGTGACCTCATTGGATGGGGACGGCAAATGGGGAAGGAGACTGCGAAGTAGGAGCACGCAAAATGTCTATTTCAAAAATTCCGTATTTGCTTCACTTTCCAGTGAGTGAAGATTGCTCTCTTTGGTCCCTCCTCCTCTCATTTCTTCTGAGGCAGTTTAATGGAGCAGTTGGAAGCACAGGCTCTGGAGTCCCACTGCCAGGCGTGACTCCCCCCTCTGCTTGTAGCCACAGTAATGATCATGCGGGAGCTGTCTGAGTCAGGCTCTGCATCTATAAAAATGAGCTTATGATAATAACAATAACTACTTCATACATTGCTATGAAAATTAAATGAGTTAATACATGTAAAGACCTTAGTACCCTGCTTGAAATATAGAAATACTATGTAACTGTAATTTTTCAGGAAGGATATCCAGGAAGAAGGTTAAGGAACTAGTTAAATCCCTCAGTTTCTGAAACCTTTTCAGCTTTATTCTTCAAGATCTTCTAGCTCAGAAGTCTACTGATATTTCTCTAAAGAGCCAGACTGTAAAAATTTCAGGCTTCCTCTGGTGATAGGTTTTTGTTACAATGACCCCACTGAGCTGCTGGAGCAGCCATTGACACTGTATAAACAAATGGGAGTGGCTGTGTTCCAATAAAACTTTATTTACAGAAATAAGCTGTAGGCTAGATTTGGCTGGTGGACCACAGTGTGCTCACCTCTGCTGTAGCCCTTCCCATGTCACAATCATCCACTTTGTTTTCTTCAGAAGAAACAATATAAATTGTTTCTTCTATCCTTGCTCTCAACCTTGGATTTCACAGACAGTCAAAGGTGAACATTTTGAACACTTTCTGGCAATCCGTTTTGCAATATGTCAAAAGCCTTAAAACTCTTCAGACTCACCGTATTTCTTCCATGACTTTGACAAATATTAAGAATCCACAATATATAGGGCACCTTACTGTCCACTGTAGAGCATGTCTCCTAAAGAAATCATCAGAGAAGCAGGTGTAGACACAAAAACTCTAATATTTTCATTATAGTGTAAGTTATAGTAGCAAATAATTACAAAAAAATACCTTTTAAATCCAGCCTAAATATTTATAATGATTAGGAAAATTATGATGCAACCATAATATCACAGGAACCTGTTCATGGGTATTATGCAGCCACGAACCGGTTCCCGTTCTTCCTAATGATGAGATGTTGTTTACTAGCTGTCAAGTTGTAGAGTCACCCCAGAGAGAAATCACTGTGGATTCAGGAGAGATTGTAAACATTAGGAAAACTGACCCATTAACAGTGAAACTATCGTTAACTGAAGTTGAAGAGTGTCAGGGAAGAGAATAAGATCCCAATGTTACAAAATGTTGAATAAAAAACCAAAGTAACTTACAGAAGGAGAAAGTGCAGTTTAGATATGTTATGTGTAAGTATAATGGTAACCAAGAAAGGAATTTTTAAAAAAGTAACAGCATGACTATTTGGAAGAGGCAGAGGAAAGTATGCATCTATAGGAGGGGATGGGGATGAGGAAACCAACTCAATTCTCATCTACCATAGCAGAAAATCAACAGGTAATCTCTTCAGTGGAGACATTTAGAAGTCACATAATATTTAGCCCTATGGAGTAACGGTTAGAAAAACTTTACATGTAAGTGGTTAAAGTGGCTCCCAAGGGGATCTCAATAGGTATGTGCGTGTGTGTGGAAGGGCAGGTAGGAAAAAGGGAGGGGACTGCTGCATTTGATTAGTGAAAAAAAACATTTATGAAGAGACTTTAATAACATTGCAAGTATTTATAAGCAGGAAGGTTGGTAACAAGTTGTAAACACAGTGCATTCACAAGTATATAAAAACTAAAACAAAACAAAACAAAAAGCTACGCCTGGGGAAAGGACTAGAAGGAAACATGCCAAATCATCTACAGCTCTCTGCGTGGTGGGAAACAGGATCAGTTTATTTTTGTTACAACTGTCTTCGTTTCTGTATTATCCCAATTTTCTATAGCAAACATGCATAGCTTTTATAATGCCAAAATAAACTATGTATTAAAGGACTTGAATGGAAGCTCTTTGGTCCGTTTTGCTATCCTCTATTTGTGTTGATGTAGCTTGCAAAAAAGGATCTTTTGGCTGCAAGTCAGGAGCTGTGGGGATTTTTCTCCCACTCTGCTAATAAGCTGCACCCCTTGGGTGGGTCTCCAAGCTTCCCCTCTACTATGAAGAAGAGGCTGGAACTAAGTGATCTTTGCTCATCACAGTCCATCCGCATGGTACCCTAGCCTTGCTTGATCCCCTTGAAATGATGTATGCACTCTTGTCAGACAGAACCTGTTGTTGGAGCCATGGGTTTAATGAAGAGAGAATGGTCTTGGAATCAGGGAGCCCCATCTACTCAATAATTGTGTGCCCTGGGCCATGTCACCCCCAGCACAGCACCTGCAACAGTGCTTGGTACATAGTAATTTGTAAAGAAATAAAACTTTCTGAACCTAGCTCCTTGTCTCTAAAAGGAGGGTAATAGTAATTCCTATTCAATAATTTCCATTTCTTAGGGTCTCTGTGAGGATGAGAAGGATTGCTTGTTCAGGGACATAGCACGGTGTGTGACACATGATAAGTGCTTGATTAACGAGGCTGTCACACAGTAGCCAATCTTTATGGCTGTTCTTACAAAGCCCCGTGCTGAGCTATACGCTTCTCATCCATTATCTCCTTTAATCTTTCCACACTCTTGCCATCAGGGAGGCTTTCCTATCAGGTCTGGGATGCAACACAGAGCTGTAGTTAAGAGGGTGGACTCTGGAGACAGCTGCTATGTCTCGCTGTGTAATTGAGCAAGTTATCTAACCTCTTAAAGCATCCTTTCCTCATCTGCAAAATGGAGGTACTAGTAAGACACCCAGCTCCTAGACGGTCGTGAGGATCACATAAGTTACCTTACATTAACTGCATGGAGTCATGCCTGGTATATCGTGTTGGTAGCTTTTCTTATTCTTACTTTACAGATGAGGCCACTGAGACTAAAAGCAGTGGAATAGCTTTCCTATGGTTGAGGGTCACATAGTTAGGAGTGAAGACGTGAGCCCAGGCAGTTGTATGCTAGCTCTTGCTTTCTTAATCATCGTGCTATATGTTTCCTTACCCTGGCCCACTATTTCACATGAGGGAATATTGATAAAAATGCCCAGATGGACTACATGCCCACTTTTGATTGTATCTGTAGGTCAGAGTAAATAAAACCTGGTAACAGGCATGGGGATCTGAGTAATTACGAGGATAACAAAACCAGAAAGTTGCAAATGCCCAATTTCGTGGCCAAGCTGAAGGTGAGTGATGGCATTTGGAAAGGGTTATCACTGGTCAGGCAGAGCCTTGGCACGAAGCAATCACTATTCACTACTGAGTCCCTGGTTGCCACCCATAGTCTGCGTGGCTTGTTGGAGGGCCAGGAAGCAGAGGTGGAGAGGTCAGTGGTCCCGTTTCACAAATTGTGGAACAAAGAAGAAACATAATTGCAAAAGTTCTCTGAAGTCACAGAGGACCTGTCCAGAGTGATTTATTGCAACATGAGTTTCATCATTTCTTTCTGTCTAGGGGATTGTGTTTGTAGGTTTGTGATGATCTGCCTGGCCAAGAGGAAGACAGGAGTGTGACCTCTGCGTGATCTTACTGGGTTCAAGTATACAAATACACCTTCAGGTCAGGCTGAAACTCATGAGGAATCTTCTTTGCGCCCACAGCCACTGCTCGCTTTTTGAGTGCTAGGAACTGGTGGTATAAATAAGGACAAGTCCTAATATCTTAAGCCCCTACAACAGTCCAGACATACTATATCACTGAATCCATAACTTAAACTTTTATTTTATGTAACACTAAGGCAAAAAACCACTCCATTCAATAATCTATGCTATACCATCAATTGTAAGCCACATTCCAACTTTCAGAGATGATAAAATGTGAAAATATCGTAACACAGAAATGATGAAATACCCTGTTAAATCCTCTGTCCTTTCATCAACTCCAGAAGGCAGATATTAATATACACCCTAGTCTAGAAGAAGAAACTGGTTCAGAGACATTAAATAACTTGTTCAAAGCCATACAGCTGGTAAGAGAGAACCAAGGTTTAATCTAGGCAGCTTGATGTAGCCTGTGGACTTCTGGGGACCTGCACGTCATCTGTACGCCATGCGCTTAAGGCAGAAAGCCTGCCCGCTCCCTTCCCTCCCACCCCGCTCATTCCTCCGCTGAGCCTCAGTCCTGTCTTCACGCCTTCCAGCCTCCTCTGCTCCACAGGCTGACTCCCCGGCCGCTTTCAGAGGCCGGCAGGGCCCAGGAGGTCCGTAATCCCCGCCCCGGATCTTTCCTGTGCCAGCACTCCCTGCTTGCAAATATCAGAAACTAACAATGACGAACATAACCAGAGGGGGGAGTTTGTTGGTGAGAAAAGAGGCAGCTTGCAGAATAATTGGGAAAGCGGACCTGTGACAACACCAGGCGTCTATTTATTTTAATTTTAAAAGATTTTATTTACTTATTTTTAGAGAGAGGGGAAGGGAGGATGACAGAGAGGGAGAGAAACATCGATGTGTGAGAGAAATATCAATAGGTTGCCCCTGGCATGTGCCCAGACCAGGGATGACCCCTGCAACCCAGGCATGTGCCCTGACTAGGAATTGAACTGGTGACCTTTCACTCTGTGGGATAACGCCTTACCAACTGAGCCACACCAGTCAGGGCACCAGGAGTCTGGATGCCAGGGAGTCTTGAAATACCTGCTTGAAGGGATCTGTTTCAACCATTTGTTTAATTTTTCTAAATTTGTGTCACAAAGAGTCAACATTCTAAGACAGAGGCTCCAGTTGGCCTGGCGGGGGTTATGTCAGGAGGTGCTCATCGGGGGTCCCCAATACCACACACAGCAAGAGTTCCCCTAAAGGAAATTTGGATGAAGAGCTCAGGCTCTGGGGTCCAGCTTCCTTCTCTCCCAGTCTGGTTCTGCCTACTAGCTGGGTGACCTAGGACAAGTTACTTAACCCCTCTGTGCTTCTGTTCCTTTATCTGTAAAATGGAGGTTACAAGAGCCTTACCTCATGGGACCGTTGGGGGAATGTATGAGGTGCCATACCCTGCACATACTGAGTGCCGAATAAATGGTAGCTGCTGCTCCTCCCCTCATAAGGCAGACATTGAAGGCTATGGCTGTTCGTTGCAGAACCTTCTGGATCCCTGCACACACTTCTGGATACGTCCAGAAGTACCTGGAGTCCCTAAAATTGGAAATGCCTCAAGTTTGATTTTCTGGAACTCCCACTTGGAAAGAAAAACCCTTGGTGATCAAATTTTCTGCTTGAAATGCCGAGAGTCTGACATTGGTATGTAAATTAATCATTTCTAAAGCCCTCTCACGTGTTTCTTACTTTATTTGATCCACTGCGTACGTACCCTGTGCCTAGCACCATGCTAATGTCTATGATTTACATGCAAGGAGAAAAGAACTATGTCATTCATGAGTCCCTGACTTACTAAGTCAGGGATTTCCAACCTCTGTACCATAGCTATTTCGTCCGTTCCGTGGCGAGGCTGTCCTCCACATTGTCGGATGTTTAACTACATCCCGGGCCTCCACGCCCAGATGCCAATAGTAAATACTCCTCCCCCTTCAGGCATTTCCAGATGTCCCCTTGGGGGGCAATATTGCCCCTGGTTGAGAACCACTATTTTAGATAGATACAGGATGAAGCAAAAGGTTTAGAGTTTGTCATGTAAAAATAATACAATAATAAATAAATAATCATACAAGAATAAACTCTGCGTTTTGCATATTCACAACTGTAAACCTAGTTTTGCCCCACCCTGTATATAAATTCCGTGAGAACCTGCCTCGTCTGTCCAGTTCATCCCCGAATTCCCAAGGCCTAGAAGAGTATCTGGCACACAGGAGGTACTTAATGTTTGCGAAATAATCAAATAAACCCAGATCATGGCCAGCTTCTGCTAGAAATAAAACAAACAAGAAAAAAAAATCCAGCATCTCCTGTCACTTTTTAAATCAAGTCCAAATTCCTTAGTTGACGTCCAAAGCCCCACAGGAGATGTGTCCAGTCTACATTCTCCGTCTGTGCTCCCATGAGAAGTTAGGAAGTCCCCACGGACCCATTTCACCATATTTATGCTTGCAAAACAAACTCAACACTTTGGTGAGAAAACTCTCCAGCCAGCTGCATTTCTGTCGCCCTAAGAGACCTGTTGGGAGAACTCTCAAACAAATATTTTAGTTGTCAAAGTGACACTAAGAGGCAAACCCTCCATGAATAAGTGATGGTAACGCTTTATTGCACAAGAATAAAGTCGACTCTCCTCCTTGCCTGACACAGATTTGAAATGGCACCGCTGAGGCTGTGGTTGTAAAGAGCCCAACTTCAAGTGAGCCTCTCTGTCATTTGTTTCTTCCCCGCCGACTTCCAGGGTGGGGATGAGATCTTTTGTGTGTGTGTTGTGAGGGGAGGTTGGCTATCCTATCTGAGATCTGAATTTAACCGTGCATAGCCATCCACTGGGTGCAGTCCTGAGTTTACAGCGGAAGACCTGGGCTCTCAGCAGTGGTCTCAGCTGTGGCTGCTTTTGGGCCCTTCCAGGTGCCACAGAAGGTTTCCTGAACCTGCACCGCTCGCACTGCAGAGATGTGTACAGAAGTGATTTAAAAAACAAAAACAAAAACAAAAGCAAAAAAAAAAAAAAACGGGGCAAGAAACAAAACACAGGTGGCTTTTCTAGTTTTCCAGTGGGGATGGTTCTCATTTAAACTTTAGTTTTTCATTTGTTTTGATATTTGAATTTGAAATAAGGCAGGGAAATAGGAAAATCTGCCATTGTAATTGCTTCTTATCCTGTTAGAGTGAAGTTTTAAAGTGAAATGGTTAGTTAGAATGGAGGCAAACAGCAATGGGCTGTAAGGTCAAGAGACCAGGCTCCAGTTCAGGTTCCTCTCTTTGTAGCTGGGTGACCTCCCCTTTCTGAGCCTTGGTTTCCTTCTCTGGAATAATGGCACCAAACTCTTCAGGTTACCGGGGAAGCTTAAAAGAGATAATTCATGGCAAGTTCACCCCATAGAAAGGGAAGCTGTCTTTGTCGCTGTGGTTGTTTTGTTGTTGTTGATGCACATGGCCCCTGCGGAGACAGTGGGGTCACCTCTGGAGAAGACCTTCTTCTGGAGGCCAAGCTGCACCCCTGGAACAGGTACAGAAATGTCTAATCTGAAGTTGACGGCTTCTTAGCCTGGACGTGTGGACGGGAGGCTGACCAGCGGGATGGGGCAGGGATAGGGGTCCTGTTTAGCCAAGGCACTGACGGATTCCTGTTACAGCTGGACTAGCTATCAGCTCATTCTCTGGCCACCGCTCCCTGGGCCTCAGTTTCACCGCTTGCACAGTGAGGAGGGTAGAATTTGAATGTCTCTAAACTGTCTTCATTCTTTGATACCCTAGTCTGCCTCTGTTTCATGAAACTGCTATGATGGAAATGTTCTACGTCTGTGCTGCCCAAGATGGCAACCATTTTCCAGGTGGCGATAATGAGCACTGGGAGTGTGGCTATCACAGCCAGGGGCCGGATTTTTAACCTTATTTAATTTTAACACATTTAAATGCGAGTGTATTATAAACAGCCCGTGCGGCTAGTGGCTACCATACAGGATCGCACAGCTCCAGGGCTCCGAGAATCCACAACAAGGATTCCAAATGGAACTGCAGTCCCCAGGTGTGACCATCTCTGTTAATCTAGAGGCGGTGCTGGGAGGGTACGGTTAGCAGCAGTTGTTACAGCAGCAGATTCCAATGCCTGTGAGGTCAATGATCATGTCCCTCTCATTAGGACTTTCTCTCTAGAGCCTTGCACAGTGTGTGGCTCATAGCTGGTGCTCAATAATATTTCACTCAGTAAATGAATAAATAAATGATCTCTTCCTGGGACTCTCTCTTCTCTTTTCTTACCATAGGCTTGAAATTCCCCTAAGAGCAAGTAATTCCGGCAGCTTTTGCACTGTAGTGCCCACAATTCATCTGTTAAAATGCAGCTACCCTGGGGAAGGTATTGCAATAAAGCCATTATTAGCATCCTGGCTACATTAATCCATCAGATTAGTGGGGCACTGAAGGGAGCACTACAAAGGAGAAGGACATTTCGATAGTAGAGGGGAAGTCTATAATTAAAGGGGAAGCCTTAAATTATAGAAGTCTATAATGTAAGGAGCCTGTGTATTGTATAATGTCTGCTTTCTTGCACATTCGGATGTGTCTGAGAGCCTCTGGTTGTGTTTGTGTGTAGAGGTGTGTAATTTATAGATGGGATTTATGAATTGTTAGAAAGTTGGGCTTCATATGAAAAAATAACAATAATTATTATTATAATACCCACAATGATAATCATCTCCACCAATTAGTAGTCAATGTGACCTTGAGCAAGTACTTAACCTTTTGGAATTTTCTAGCTGTGAAGCGGGGATAATAAAAATGATATCCTATGGGTATTTAATAATTAAATGAAATATTTTTTTAAAGTACCCAATAGAACACCTTAAAGATAATAGGTGCTCAGCAAATGCTTGTCGTGTCACATAATAGAATTGTGATTATATATTGTATATGTCTACATATTGTATAGGTCTTAGTGATTATATTAAGTGCATTACAGATATTTCCTTCTTTAATTCTCATAAACATGTTGCCAGCTGAGTAGTATATTATCCTCATTTTATTGACGGTAATGGCCTCAAAGAAGCTGAGAGTCTTAACCCAGTTCAATCAATTAGAACAGCAAATTAGCCAGTGTTGAAGAATGATACTGATGATCATATAGTAGTCTAATATGAAACGATCATTGGAAATGAGCCCGGACTGAACTTCAGATCTGAAGTCTTCCCCCCAATGCCTGTAGATGGGTAAGTGAGGAGCAGTCTGTTACCTTTTTTGCATATAAAGCCTAGACTGTATGATTTCTGAAGTTTAGAAGAGGTGCCAAGGAGGCTAGTCAAGGCCTACTTTGAATGTCCAAGGCTGAAATAAAGCAGTTCAGGTCAGAGAATAAGTGAATAACAATAGCTTCCTCTCCAGATGAGCTTCCCTCTACCCATTTCCTCATCGCCATCTCATCCTACGGATCTGCAGAGTTGCAAACCTTCTCCCTTTGAATCAAATAAAAGTGGTTCACTCCCATGTTGTGAGCAATACCACATGGTCAATAAAATTTAGAAAGTGGCCAGCTAGTTTGTGTCTTGATTCACGTTGTCCCACAACTATCAGATACAGGTATACTGGGAGGTGTTCCCTGGTAGACAAGGCATCTGAAAATCCCAGGACTGTCCTGCTATGTTTGCTTAGAAGTATGCATTCTGGAATCAAATTGGTTAAGGTTAAATCCTGGCTCTGAGACCTTTGTAAGGTCTTTTAACTTTTTGTCTGTTTTCTCCTTTCTAAATGGGGATAATAATAACACCAATGTTAATGGGACAATTAAAGGGGATAATGCACAGAAACATTTAGGACAGTGCCTAGCACAGAATAAGTGTTTGATAAATGCTGGCTCTCATTGTCATTCCATTTGTACCAAACACCCTTTTGGAAATGAAATGTGATCAGTCTCATGGCCAGGAGTCAAGCTGATGATGTTCTGTCACAAAGTCTGCACCCAGAGTGAGGCCAACACATACACTTTGTCTGCCATGTCCCTTGGGAGGCAGAATCCCCAGTCATTTAGTGGCAGATCCCAAGTTTGGCAATTGGCTCTGAATTGGAATTGACACTCTTTGGTCTATGAATCTTTGACCTCTTAACATCTTTCTTGCTCCACCGAGCGAGGTCAGCTGCCTCTGGAATTGTCTGCAGCTCAAGAGCTGGTGAAGAACTACCTCCAGGATTCCGGCCCAGTTCCCGGCCACCTCCTGATGATTAATCCCAAAGGAAAAATGTGATCGAGCGCGAGCTCTTGACTAGGCAGACTGGGTTCAAAGCCCGACTCTGCCACTCACTAGCCATGCGGCATCATTTCACCTCTATGAATTGCAGGGTTTCTGTTTTTAATTCGTTTTTGCTTTTACCTTTAGAGAAGAATGGTATTTACCCATCTACTAGGGTTACATAATTAGCTATGATTCTTTGGTCAGAAGCAACAGAATCTGGTTCTGAATTGCTTGAGGAAAAAGGAATCAATTAGAAAAATATGGAATAGCTTCCAGGACAGAAGGAATAGAACAGTACCTAGTATCTGGGCATCTCCAGGAGGCCTTGATGGTTCTGTGAGTCAGGGTTCTCCAGAGAAATAGAACCAATAGGGTCTGTCTGTCTATCCATCTATCTATGATTTATCACAAGGAACTGACTCACACAATTATGGAGGCTGAGAAGCTCCGCGATCTGCCATCGGCAAGCTGGAGACCAGGAAAGCTTGTGCTATAGTTTCGGTCTAAGTCCATTGTTTTGAGAACAAAGAGGGCTGATGGTGAAAGTTCCAGTCCAATGTCTAAGCTTGAAAACAACCAGGAAAAGAGAGCAAATTCTCCCTTTTTTCTCTGCAGGGCTCCAATAGATTGGACGAAACCTGCCCATGTTGGAGAGGGCTCTCTCCTTTACGTATTCTACCCATTCAATTGTGAATCTTATCCAGAAACACCCTCACAAACACACACAGACTAATATTCGACCAAGTATCTGGGTACCCAGTGGTGCAATCAAATTGACACATAAAATTAACCATCGCAGTGGTGTCACCCAGGTGCCAGCAGTGGGTGAAACAAACCTTCGTAGTTTCCATGGAACTTGCATCACTTCACTTGAGTCAAAGCCTCAGGAAAGAATCTGATTGGTTGATATTAGTTCACATGCCTGTCCATACTATATTGGGGTAGTGAGAAAAATGATCTGGTAGTAATATCTAGCACATAATATGTGATTCATTTATGGGTAGCTATTGTTACTATTTTCATCTCTCCTCTCTGTGCTTTAAAATCAGTAACTCAGTGAATCATCTCAGAATGCCTTTGCAACCTGGTTATCCTGAAAACAACCTCCTCAACACCCACCAGCCAAACTTGTTTCTTTCCAGAAACAATATATACTATTTAGGTGTTAAACAGTGTGAGAACAATTATTCAGTTCTTGCCATAGTGTTTACCAATTTTTAGAAGTCTTGCCTCTAGGAAACACCAGGCATTATCACTCTGTAAAAGTAATACTCCGGGTACCCTGCCTAATACACCAAGGCAACATCCTACCAGTCCTTCTCCCTGCCCACCCCTCTGGAGGCATAGCTAGGTCCTCACTAGAGAGAAAGGGAGCCTGGGGGCAGGGCCTGGTAGGGGCGGGGCCTGATAGGGGCGGGGCCTGAGGCTGTAGCTCTTGGTCAGCAGACAGATCAGTGAGCTCATAAAAAGGCACTAGCTCTTGTCTTTCTTTGGGCCTCAATGTTGCATTTTGACACTTGGCACATCTAGCAACCTCTCATCATACTCAACATCCTGTTCATGTATAAGTTTTGAATAAATAACGGAAAAGTTTCCACTTTTGAAAGTTATGCAAGCGGCTGAGAAACCGCTTCTTCTGCATTCCTAAATATACTTCTGTCCCCTTCTCCCTCCTTTCAGCCTGACACTGTGCCTGGAGCAGGTGCCCCATGCCACCGCCCCCTTGCACACCTCCACAGAATCTTAGGCAGGTCTGAGTAGCTTTGAAAGAGAAAAACAGATCAACTTCTAAACACCAGCTTTCTAGAAAGATGTTTTTCTTCCCTTGACAATTCCAGTGTGATTACGAGTACCCCCTACACATGGGGGTGTTTGAAATTCCCCACATTGGCAACTTTCTCTTCTCCAAGGCAACCTATTGCACTGAGCTCGTGATGGAATGGCGTGCGTTAAAATCCATGTGGGAAACTGTATTGTTGGCCCTAATTCTTCACCCTTCCCTCTGCCTGTGCCTTTTGTCTCATGACTTTTATTTTCTTCCACTAAAGGCATGAAAAATAATGTCCCACTCCTTCAATTCCGGTTTAGCCTTGTGACTTTGGCAGAAGTGACACTGTGTCCCTTCTGAGACTGCCTTCTTGAGGCCTCATGTGCTCCCCCTTGCTTTCTTGCATCTGTGTCATGCCAGGAGAAGGACTGGCCCGGGACAGCCCCCTGGATGAATGACACATGGAGCAGAGCCACCCCAACCAACCCCGGCTCATCCCCAGCCAACCCACAAGACTCGAAGCTAAATAACTGTTGAGTGTCACATGCTCTTGAGATACTGGGGGTGTTTGTTACACAGAACAACTGAAATTTTATATTTGGCTTATACACCTTGTTCTGTCACTTTATCCTTGTGTGGCCTTTGTCGTGTCTACTTCCTCAACTTTTGCATCAAAAGATTGAACTAGAAAATTCTTAAGGGTCTTTTTAGCTCTGAAATTATTCAATATCTTCCCAGACCCCCAATGATCCCATCAGCAAATCATCCCCCAAGTGTCTTTGGATGGAGCATTTATGACATTGTATTATGTGATTTACTGAAATGCCTGCCTCTCCCATTCATTGTGAGATCTCTGTAGTATGTCTCCATCTCAGAGCTGGGACATAGTAAGTTTTCAGTTCATGTTTGTTGTAGGAATGACTGAATGTCTGAGGGGCCATCCAGAGGCACACTCAGATAGGCAGCAAGTTCAATTAACTTCCTTCCTAAGGGGCACTCAAGTATTTTCAGACTCACTGGCCACATGCCTGCCATCCTTTATGTAACTTTTTATTTAAGTAATTTACAGTACGCTTATTAAATGCATGCAATGTATCAATCAACCTTTAAGTTTTTATCTACCTGCTGGTATATCTAGCTATAGAAGGGCATCTAATCAACAGTAAGTCCCTCTGGCTCTCTGTCTTTAATCCCCCAGGTCATCTCTCTGTCATAGTTTCTTGGGTACTATAATGATTGTAAAGATATTTGATCATCACACAAGCAAATATGCACCTACCATTTCCATTTGTACTCTCTTTTTAATGTGAATGGGGCCTATTTTCACATTATTTTGTATTTTACCTTTGTCATTTAAATTGCATTAAAGATATTATTATATTTGGTAGACAGGTCTCTATCTTGATATTTTAAGAGCTGCACAGTATCCCATTTTATAGATACATCATAAGTTAAGCATTTCCTATTGTGGGCTTCTAGGTTACTTCAGTCTTTGGGCCAAAATCTTTTGAAAATCTTGGCCTCATCAGGACCAGCAAGATTACACACTTAGAGGCTAACGGGGAATGACATTCGAACCCATTCGTAATTACCAGATGTGCAGGTGCAGTAAGGGGACAGCTCCCTGACCACAAGTCTTAAAGAGGCAGTCTCTGAACCTAGCAGCATATCCCAGAAATCTTAAGTCACCTAAATAAGATAACCAGTAGCTCTCGTGAAGTACCACAGACACTAATCGTTCATAAGGAGTAGTTAATTATGAAGAGGCAGAACCAAGTTAGAGCTACTGAACAGGGAGCTGGATGAAAGGCTGGGACTTGATAAAGGACCAGGAAAAATCAAGGCTGCCAGAAGCATCAAGTACCCCACAACCAGAAAAAAAGAGGGAATGCAGAGGGGGAGAGGATAATGAATGATGCTAAGCATTGGTCCCTGGGCAGGAGGGAGAGCCCCAGAGGTCAGTTTGGGGGTTCCTGAAAGTTAACGGAGAAAGAGAAAAGTCAATGGCTGCAAATAGAATTGCAAACATCTGGTGACACAAGAGAAAACGTCTTTTTAATGTGATTTTTTTTTCCAAAATGTTTTAACCTTTCTCAAGAAAGAGAAAAATTGTTTTCCCAACTCTTCTCCTTCTTTATATGCTCACATCTTTAAATATACCAAACATGATAATTTTATGAGAAAATCACATTATACATAATGCATTTACAGAGTGACTTAAGTTCCGTGAAGAGTGTTAAAGTTGTTTTAAAAAGAGGAATGCATGTATTTCAGCTTTCCCACATTACTTCTTCGTCTGCTCTCCTCCATTACAGTAAATTGTTTTCCTTTTGACTTCAACATTTCGGGAAATTTTATAATCTTACCTCAAACTTCCTTTCAAGGATGACCTCTTCTCTTCCGCAGACAAGACCTGTACTCCACTATTTCTCCAGCTCCACCATTTGTCACAGTGCGACTTCCAATGAGTCACTTAATTTCTCTAATCCTTGGCTTCCTATCTGTAAAATGGAAATAATAATATTACTTACACTGTGACAGCACCACGCGATCTGGAAAGGGGGAAGCTGGTTTGGGTAACGTGGGAAACGTTATCACCCTGACGGGATCATTGACCAGCCTCGAGGTCGTCCCCAGATGCACATTTGACAGAGATGCACATAGATTACAAGCACTACCCTCCCAACATCCAGGATGGATGGAGGTTTTCAAACCTGCCTATTTCGGTGTCATGTATATTTTATGGCATTCGGGGTGAATGGAACTTCTGGACATCTTCCAACAATCTCAGACTTTCTGGAGCCAAGAGCCACATCATGCCTTTGGAGGGACAAGTTGCCTAACTTTGAGAGCTAATAACCCAGGTTTCCATTCAACCACTGAAAGGTTTAGGAGGGAAGGACAAGGTTAGATCAGCAGGGGTGTCTGCAAACAGTTGCAAAGAGAAGGAAAATCACTGTGAAGCTAGCGGGTGCATAAACCAGCTTGACTTCAGGTAACCACCCAGTCCTCAGCAGCAAAAAGATGTGAGGGTCAGGGAGTTTTGCCACGCCCTGGCTTGCTGACATAATTTCTGCTATACGTTTTCTTGTTAAAACATCTACAACCTTGTGACAAAGAATTACAAGGCCTTTACTCTCTAAAAAGGTTATCTTGCCTCGCTCCAAACTGTCTCTGCTCTAACTACAACCACAAAAACTAAAAAGATCAATATTTGCATCATGTTTTCCTGTTTTCATACTTATTCCATTTCATTTCCCCAGCCACATTCACATTCCCAGTTTTCAGATGAGGAAATTGAGGTTTGGTGACCTTTGGACTTTGCAGCTGTTAAGAAAGACACAAGAGGCCCCAAATGGAGTCACTTGTGCTAGCTCTAACGTCAGCAAACTGAGAATTAAGATTTAACCTACTAGCAGTTTCTGCTTCCCAGGAATGTAACCTTCAACACGGAACTGCGTGGTCAACGCTGGAGAGATAATCCACCCAATAGGCCCCTCCCCTTCCCCTTTAAGAGGGCGACCTTGCCCTGGGCAATGCATTGTTTGGGAATAGTTCCCCTTTTTCTGCCCCTTTTCCACCTTTAAACAATGCTTTTTTTCTTGTAGCTTGGTGGAACTCCTTTTTATTTCTAGATGGGACGCTGCACGATTTGTGAATCCTTGACTAAAGACAATTTGATCTTTACGCTTACTCAGTTGAATTTTTGTTATTTAACAAGGCCAAGTTTGAAAGTTTAATGTCTAAGTTAAACATCAAGAATAGAAATCCACTCCCTTTCCTCTGCTCATTGGGGAGAGACAATTGCCCCTAGTGAACAAGCACTGTGTTTCTACCACCCGCCCCTAATGGGCACATTTTGGTGGCCATTGGGACAACTGTCTGCTGTCCGAGCCAGTGTTGGTCACCAGACAGTCCTCACGGCCACCTACAGCTGGTGGTGGGAAGAAGCAGCTCGCTGCTCCTGATTTGGAATTCTCGTCCTGCTGGCTGAAGCTTCATCCTCGCCCTTGGCCTCAGTTTTATCCTCTTTAAAATGAAGTCCATATGAGTCCCTACCTCCTGGGTTTGTTGTGAAGAATCAATGAACTGGTATGAGTATTTGTTTGCTCAAGAAATAGAATGACAATTGGAAAGCGATGAACAGGGAGCCAGGAACACAGTAGGTGCTCAGCCAATTTTACGTGCTCACTTCTTCTAAAGCAGGATATTCCATTTCTGCTCTATGGGCTAGGGGCCTCGGTATTCTAAGGCTATATGAATCCCACCTTCAGTTCTGGTAACATTTTTTTCCTTAAGATTTTACTTATTTATTTATAGAGAGAAGGAAAGGGAGGGAGAGAGGGAGGGAGGGGATCACTGACGCAAGAGCGAAACGTTGATCAGTCGCTTCTCGTATGCACCCTGACTGGGGGCCGAACCTGCAACCGAGGCACATGCCCTGACCAGGAATAGAACCCGCGACTTTTCGCCTGTGGAACAACCCCAGCCGACTGAGCCACACAGGTCAGAGCTGGTTGCGGTAACGTTTCTTGCTTCCTTACTCTTACCTTTGGATTATTTCCATGTGCAAAGCTAATTCTTGAATTCTGATTCCCATATAGAACACCCCGAAATTAAGGGTCAAATTGTGTCTCACCAAAAAATATACATTGAAGCCCTAACTCCCAAGTACCTCAGAATGTAACATTATTTGGAGACAGGGTCATTGCAAAGGTCATCACAAAGGTCATCAAGTTAAAATAAGGTCATTAAGGTGCTCCCTAATCTGATATGACTTATGACTGGTGTTCTTATAAAAAGGGGAAATTTGGACACAGAAGCAGGCATGCACAGAGGGAAAACTGATGTGAAGACAGAGAAGGAAAAGATGACCACGTGATTAGAGTGGGGCACCTATAAGCGAAGGAAGGCCTGAGGCTTCCAGAAGCTACAAGAGAGGCTGGGACAGTTCTTACCCTGTGTTTTCAGAAGGAGCATGGCCCTGCTGACACCTTGAGTATGGACTTCTGGCTTCCAGAACAGTGAGATGATAAATTCCTGATGTTTTGTACAGCAGCCCTCAGAAACGAATACAGCAGGAATTGGAGATGGGCTCATCTAGGGCTTCCTGGCTTGGGAGTGAGGCCCAATTCACATTTCTCTCATGGTCTCTGCTCGGTGACCCAGCCTGGCCTTCTGAGCCCAGATCTTCTAAATTCAATGTCTTGCAGGAAACCAAGCTGCTTGCAGAAACGTACACACACACCAAGTCTCCTTCTGAAATGCCAAAAAACCCCAGAAAATAAGAAAATGACATGTTTCGGTCAGAAGGCCTGACCTGTAGATAATATTTTCCCAGACCCTTGCTCAGAAACATGATACTTTGGAAAGAACTCAGATTTTGGATAGTGGCAGTGTCCAGGGTGGAATCCAGCTCTGCTAACCAGCTGCGGTGTCATTGTGGGCAAGTTCCTCACTTGTGAGATGAAAATATTAATAGGAGCGCTTCATCAGGTTGTTATAAAGTTGAAGGAGAAACCGTTAAGATTGTATCTATCACAGGGCTACCTAGGACAATAATTGGTATCCTTTTAAAGATAATTATTAATAATGCAGTTGCTGTTGTGTCCTAAAGAATAAAACAGTCATACATTTTTCTGTGGAGTTTTCTTTCCTAACTGCATGGCTCTTTAAAAACATTTAAAAAAGACAGAGGGACATAATTGTCTAATTTCCTCAATAACCCAGGAAGGCGGTTCAGGGGGCCTGTTTCCTTAGGCAGTAATGAGCGAATCACACAACATGCTTTTTTTGCATATGAAGATGGAGCTTCTGAAGAATCAGGAGGAAAAGCATTTGAGTGGCTTGTCAGATGGCAGTGGGGGCTAATGCATTCAGTGGTCCCTTTGACCTCTCCTGCAGCCTGAGCAGCAGCATGATGTGGCAATGATTCTAGGAGCAAATCTGTGTAATAACCATAGAGATGGAATATAGATCATCGCTCTCCACTCTGTGTCCAGGCAGACATTAATAATCAATCACGGAATTCCTTCCCACTGAATCCACTCACAGGCTTACTTGTAGAACCTTAAGAACTCAGCCATGATTCCACTATCACAGTCAGCCTTTAGTATAAAGGGTACTTGCTATCTCTGGCTCAGGAAAAGGGAGAACACCCTTACCGATTTAAGTCTCGTAGGCAGGACAGATGAGGTAAATCACCCACCCATGAAGTCCGACGGCCACTGTGGGAATGAAGAACAAGGCTTTGGGTGTGAAGGGCTAGTTGAGGTCTAGAAATGGGAGAATATACAGAAGTGGACAATGAATCAGGCCCTAGACTGTTAAGTCAGATATCCTGGGGAAAGAGAGAACTCATGGCAAAACCTCCAGGACAAAGAAGAACGCTGCATGGTGTTGGTGGTCCATGCCAGGTAGCGCAGTGGTGAGCCTAAGAGAAAATTCAGGCCATGATGTAAACACTTAATGAACAAGTACTAGGTGCCGGGGACTCTCCCGGGAACTTTCACGGACATTTTCTCACTCAGTCCTCATAACAGCTCTATAAGGGAGGAAGTGTTGTCATTCTTGCACAAATGAAGATGAAGACACCGAGATTTAGAAAAACTAAGTAACTTTCCTAAGACACAGATGTGTGCTATCTGTGTTTTGAGTTTTTCCCTTTTTCTTTTCTATCACAGCTAAGGTTCATGCTTTTAGATCTTGAAGGCTTTCCAGGCTACTCATAAAATGCAAAATAATAACAATAACAACAGTAGGAATAATCTAAATATCATGAACTCTGCCAGGTCACTTGGTTGAAATTTTCACTTCATCTTGAGGACCTTCAAGGTAGAATGTAATAGATACCCAAACTGGAAAAAAACCAGAAAAAGAAACTGAAGATACCAAAGACAACTCTTGAAAGGGGGGACAGAAGCTATTTATAGCAACTCTGTCTGTGCCAAGGTCAGAGTCAACCCAGAATAGCAAGCTGGTGGTGCCCCTGTCCCTGGAAGGCACACTCCTCAGTGAGTGACAGACGGGGCAGCACAACCACATGTGTGCTTCCTGAGGCCAGGCTTCTTGGATCCAAACCCCAGCTCTACCTCTTCCCAGCTATGTCACTTTTTAACTATGCTACTTTGAGTGAGGTATGAAGTGGCTGGGCGCAAACCAAGAGACAGAAAAGGGAAGGGTTCCCTGGGGAGAAATAGCATGTCAGACACAGCCCCTTGGGGAAAGCCCCCGAGTCCTCATGAGGCAGAGGAAGGGGGAAGCTATGGGCAAGTGTCCTTATTGTGGCTTCTTTAGGAAGGGAAGGGAGACACAGATTAAGCAGGTTTAGGATGGGCTAATTTTAGGATTAGCTCTGGGATATAGGTGCTGTACCAGGTTCCCTGGCCCTGGGGCAAGTAGGGTGGATATATTGGCCTGGAGATATTTGGGGCGTGGGCTTAATTGTCTGCTCAAGAAGGAGAACTAATTAGCTTCTTGTCAGGGTCTCAAAACTGGGTCCAGACAGCATTTAAAAAGCTATACTGGGTTAGCCTTAAACAAATGATGAAATCTCTGGATCCCTGTTTTCTTATCTGCAAAATGGGGATAACAGTGTATGCCACATAGGGTTGTGTGAAGATTAAATGTGAAAATAAACTTAAAGCACTTAGCTGATGCCAGGGTGAGCTCGACAAAAGTGTTTATTTTAACAAAGCATGTAATTAAGAAAGTCATTAAGAAAGTCCTAAAAAGAACTGGGCTTTTTATGACTAAGAGCTCACCTTGGCCAACACCCTCAGTCCTACTCAGCTAGTCTGCTCTTTCTATTGGGGCACTTCTGATTGGATATGAGGTCTGTAGCTCATCCATTGGCTGGCCAATGATCTATGAGGTCACATGACACAAAGGCCACTTAAGTTGATGGCTATTAGCATTGGCTTCCTCTGGGATACGTCCCCTAAAAAACTGAAGAGGACCAGTTAGGTGAGAGGGAGAGGGTAATGGAGTTGAGAGAAGAGAGATGCAGATCCATCATTAGGGAGAAATCCTGTGGACTAGGAGAGCGATGGATGGCATAGGTTTTTTTCTAGAACTACCTTGAATCCTGACAGATTTTTCTGCTTCTATTCCTAGGGTAATCATTTAATTTTTCATGTTTTTCCTCAGCAGAATCAAAATGGGATGTCACTCCCACATAAAACCAAAGAGAAGTCATGTGAATGTCACTTCATCCCCATCTTTAATTTGCTTTGGACCAGCTGTACACCTTCTCTGAGCCCCAGTCTCCTCACCTGTCAAACTCCAAGGCCTGGACATCACACAAGATTCTGGTGCTCCCCTGATGTTGGCCAAGGCCACTAGAGGATGAGTCTTCGGGATCAAGCAGGAACTACAAAGTGGAGGAGTCTTATTTCCTTGGACCCTGGGCAGGACTATCTTGGTGCTTGGGCGCTGTACCAGCTGATGCCTAGAGAAGAAAGAGCAATCTATTACCAACCCAAGAAAGGGAGATAAATATAGCCCTGGTTGGATTAACATCCCCAGAATTACTTATGTCTCCTTCAAAGTGAATCAGAGATCATGTGCCACCTGACAACCACCCATCTGGCCCAAAAAGAATTGCCATATGGACGGTCCTCGCTACTAATTATAGTTAAATACCTAAGGAGGAGTTCCGGTATGGAGCTTTGTCAGATCAGAAGTCCCTTGGTACCCCTTTTCAAGGAGTTTGGTAGAAAGGTTGTGAACTTACTTGGCTCACACTTGTACAGGCACATTCAGGCATGACAGCCAACCTTTCCAGAATCAACTTTCTCCACCTTGGAAGTAGGAGAATAATACTCTTCCTTCTGAATGTTAAAAGGGTTAACAACAGTGGCCTCTGTATCAAGTAAAGGATCAATCAAGACCTTCGATCATGGGGGAATCCAAGGAAACAATCAATAGTTTAAGAAGTTTGCATTTGGTGGTTTCTCTTATGAACTCGAGTCCTTATTTAGGTGTACCAGAATTTGTACAAAACATACATAGATATATTTTTTTACTAGTCCCAGGCAAAAAGCACCCAATGAATCATTCTCATCCCAGAAAGGAAGCTCCCTTGTTGAAAGCACATGGCCACCTAGGCATTGCTTTCTTCAAATAGTTGGAAATCACTTTCTCCCCATCCCAAGACGATGAACAGCTTGAAAGATGAAAATGTATTTCCTACATACGCGCCCTTGGACAATCACCAAGAGCTGTCAATTTAGCTTTGGACCAAATTTTGAGTGGGGGATTCAGTCTTCGGTGTAGGGGGAGATAGAATATTCAACCTGTGGATGAATACATGCTTTCAGCCTGTCTGCATTGCTTCGTCCACCCCTGGCCCTGGCTCTCCAAGCACCACTAGCTCTCCCACCCACCACATCATCAAAGTAGGACTACTTTCCCAAGGTGGCTCTCACTTCCATGCCCTCAGAAGCCAGGTAGGCAACATACATAAGTAAAGTAGAACAGATATAAGAAAAATCACAGGGCTCTCTCCGTGTTCATTAATTCAATCTTTTCTTAAAAATGTGAATCACCGTTGCAAGAAGAAAACCCTTGGGATTTCTCCTACAGTGACATGAAGGATCTTACTGGGTTGCAGATAAGAGAGTCCCACTCACGAGAGATTAAACGAAACACAGGAATTCAATGAAAGGCTGGTGGTGAGGGGCTTTCATGGAATCTAAAGAAACAATTAAAAGTAAAATAAAAACATGAAAAGTAGGTGTTAGGAATAATGGGGGTGGGAACCGGGACAACTCTCCTGTCTTGGCAACTATAGTATGTGGACTTTCACTCTGTAGTTGTCTACCCAGCCCTGGTACTTATTCATTCACTCAGTAAGTATTTATTGAGCATCTTTTATGGTCCAGAAACTGTGCCAGGTACTGGGGATACAAAAGTGATCAAAAGTAAAAATGATTCCACCGCAGTGGAGCCTAGAGTCTGTTGGGACATATGGCCATCAATCAAACAATTACACATATTGATGTACAATGGCTAATGTTAGGACAGAAAGGCACAGCATGCAATAGAAACCCACAGTGGACAAATTTGACCCCATCAGGGATGTGAGGGAAAGTCTGCTTGAGAAAGTAACCATGGAAATGATACTAGAAAGGTGAGGAGGAGAGTAGAGGCTCTGGTGTTCCAGGCAGCGGGAACAGCATGTGCAAAGGCCCTATAGCAAGAGGGCACATGTAGGGCCCAAGGGTCAATGAAGGCAGGCATGGTTGCAGCACGAGGTGACATGGCATGCGATGAGACCCTGTAGGTCCATGATATCCAAGACCAGTTGAACCAGGTCCTTATTCCAAGAGCAACAGGGAAGCACAAATGCGTCTGAAGCAGGAGTCAACTCCGGTCCAATCACATAACAGGAGGTGGGGTTACATGTCAGGAACCCAGCTGCTGAGGGTCCACCCAAGGAAAGTTTTTGGAAAAAAGTAAACTGGATAGATCCCCGAAGTAACTTTTACATCAGTTCTCACGGTGCTATCACTTTCCATGATGTGAAAGCTCATAGAGCGCTGCAGTCCCCAATGCTTCCAACATCCTTCGGACAAGGCGGCACGTGGGGAGTGAAAAGGGCAAGGGGTTTTAGGCAAGACGTTTGGCCAAACCCTTCATGTGTCTGGGTAGATGGCTTCCTCCGTGCTTCCTCCTCTGTAAGATGAGAGGTCACCACAACAGCCACTGGATCCTCGGCTGATCCCCCAACAAACTCACCTTAATGTTATTTAAACCCAAGGGGTAAAAATCATCACCATTTTACAAAAGTAAAAATGAAGGTAGAGCATATGTTAAACCAGGAATAACTTCGATGCCTATGTATTCTTCATCATTTCCTTCCCCAAATGTCATACTCTTCTGCCTCAAATGAGTAATTATTATCATAATCATTCTTAGCAGAAATAATAGGCATGCTCAATTAATAAGCTAAGACGTACGGTACACTACGCGCCAGGTGCTGTTCAACCACTTTCCATATATTTATTCATTTAACCCCCCTAACAATCTATGAGATAAAGTAGTATTAGCAGCAACACTTTGCATATGGGTAGCGGAGAGACTGAGAAATTACGTAATTTGGCCAGATCACATAAGTAGCAGAGCCATAACTTAAATGCCGGTAGGCTGGCCTCGGAGTCCAGGCAGTTAAACATCACGCTGTTCACACCCTCCCTCTCTCCCTACATATGCGTGCACACACATACCCTGCGGCAGGGGGGACCACTCTCGCTATTATTCGTGAATTCTGATCTGAAGGCATTTTTAAAATGAAATAAAATGGACACACATTGTGCAACAGCTGTGTGATGTGTCCGCTATTACTATCGTCTCCATTTTATTAAATAAGAAACTGAGGCTCAGAAAGATGAGTTCCCCATTTAAGACAACAGATTATAAATGCGGAATCGGGATGCAAATCCAGGCCTGTTTGACCTCAAAGCCCTATCGATACAAGGATATGAAAAAAATATCCCATTATCCTCTCTCCACCGGTTCCATCTCAGTCCCTCTTGAGTGAACCTGGGGACCCTTGTGAAAAAATAAAGCAAAAATCAATGTGTTAAAAATTACCTATTAGCCCTTAAGTCATGCCAGCTCCAACTCCGTGACACCCATATATAAGCTGTGTCCCCATTTTCAAAAAAAGATTACTGCATGGAATTGATCTCCAGTATTTTCTGCATTAGTTATCATCTCTGGCATGGAAATGAGGTATTTAGATTGTTAGTAGCTAACAGTCCCCATAACTTGCAAGAGGAGGTTCAACAGGGCCACAGGTGACACTGTCTTGCTCTCTGCCGTGCTGTGTGTGTCCCTCTCGAGTTGCATGTCCTCCCTGCAATTCCATGTACCAAGCAGCCATGAATTATACATGTACTTTCTAAGTGTAATGAGAGTTCTCCCATCTATTAAATGTCCATGTTCCCAAATCTAAGATAAATCTAATCCAAACATGCTTAGGAAAACATTGGACCATTTGTTCTTCTATAATAGTGACTTTGGCTTTATTGTATCATGTATTCAAAGTCCCAGGAGCTTCTGCATGCTAGATGTTCTCCTGGGGATTACAAACCAGGCAAGTGAGCCTATAACATGGCTCAGAGATGTTAGAAACCCAGAAAACACAGGCTTTCTCATTTCACCCCATCATGCAGGACAAAGCCTGGCCACCACCCTGGAATGACTAGTGGAAAACGATGGGACCGGTAGTCGAGAAGCCAAGCTTCCAAATAAAAATCCCAAGGCAGAAAAAGCTGGGACCACTTCCCAAGCCTTCCACTGGCTTACTATGGCCAATGGGTGACGAAACAAACTTTTTGGGAACACATCCTAGGTCCTTTATGATTCAGCTTCTTTCAATGGGTGCAAATTGCTCTGGCCCCAACACACCCTCTTTTCCAGCCATTTCAAACTACAGCAGGTCTGTGGTATGTTCATTGAGCAATCCTGTTATCAACTACGAATTACCCTGAGGCCCTTGTATTGATTAAGACTTTTTTTTTTTTTAGTTGTAAGTGAATGAACCATAACTCAAACTGACTTAAGCAAGAGGAAAAAATTGTTAGGCTATGGAGTGGGGAAGTTCAGAGATACCAGAAAGAAGCTTCAGGTGTGGCTGGATCCAGGGGTCCCAATGGCATTACCAGGACTCAGCTTCAACCACCTCTCAGCTCTATGTTCCTCTGCGCTGTCATTTTAGATAAGCTATCTTCCTTAGGTGACAAGAACTTCCCCGGGAGTGCTTGCCTCATACTCTATCACTTTTACCAATACAGAAAAAAGATCATGCCTATTTAAAAAATAATAGTAGAAAAGCTTCAAATATTTCCTAAAAGCTTCAGTCAAGAAAAATCAGAATGTTTCACATGAATTACCTAGTTGAAATTATTTCTAGAAAAGTCAGGTCATCTGGCAATATGGAGCCTTCACTGGTAAATGGGAACCATGGGCTGGCTCCTTTGAGGTGCTCTCTCGAAATGGGATATACTCTCCAGTTTATGACCATCCTTCCACCCATCCTATTGTCTCCAAAGCTCTAGAGCCAAGCATCCGTTGTCACCTCTCACCATGCTTTCCTTGTTGTTTTTGTTTTAGAAGAGAAGTGTTTCTTCGTATTCACAACATAGGATACACAACACAGGCAATGACAATGACCACAGCCCTGAAAAACATAAAAGATGGTTGTAGTCTTTACCTGCTGTTTATTTATACTGTGGCTCCGCACCTGCCCAGCCAGGCCACGGAGCTCTGCTACAGTTGATTCTAGTCCTGGTGGGGCCTTACACCCATCCTTATAATGCCTTCCCTAACTTCTGTATTCATTTCTCCATTTTCACTCTTTCCTCCCACAGACCCTCCCTGAGTTCATTAGTAACCTGGTCAAATGTACAACCCTCCTTTCAGGAGATCGAGCATTGAAAGTGTCATCTAAGTAGAGCATATGGAATATAGTCAATAATATTTTAAGAACTCTATGTGGTGTCAGATGAGTCCTAGACTTACCGGGAGGACCACTTCAGAAGTTACAGAAATGTCTAATAACTGTGTGTGCACCTGAAACTAATATAGTATTGAATGTAACTGAAAAATTTAACAACTATTTTTTAAAAACTGAAAGCTACGTCTAAAACTCCTGTCTGTACGCCACAGAGAAACCTTGGTTTATTATAAACCTTTTAAAGTCTCTCCAGCTCTGCATGTCTACCCTGGACCTACTGATTCCTGTTCTTAATTCGACTCTCAGCTGCCTCTACCAGGACCGAGAAGTGGGGCATCACGTTACTTCCTTCCTTTCCCTGACCCTCACCCAGTCAAACCCACTGAGCTCATTCACCGTCATACCTGCTAAGTGTCTCCCCAGTTCCCTGCTGCCTCGCCTGTACCCTCGCTGCCACCAGCCTAGCCAAGTTGTTAAGATCTTTCCCCAGGGTGACTCAAATTCTTTTCCAATTGTCTCCCTGCTTCCAAGCTTGCCCCTTCCATACTACTCATCTCTCCCAAGACAAATACAACCACGGCTATAATTTCACTTCCTCTGTACCTCAGCTACCACCTCAGGGACACACTTAGAACTCGTCATCGCTGAACAGTGCTCCACCTACAAACATCACAAATGTCAGCTTCCTATTTTGTGGCTGAAAATTCCTATTCCTCCAGCTTGAAAGCAACTAACTCTAATACAAGGATTCTTCAACTTCACTATGACTCGAAGCCATTGGACACCACCGCTTTCTCCATACCTGTTAGCTCCGTCTTCTTTTCACTCCCATTCTTATTCTGGTTTCATGGCTCTTTGCTGACAATTACCTGCTTCCAAATGCCAGCTTACTCAATATCCTTCATTTCTTTTCCCTTTCCATCATATTTGCCTAGTAAAAGCCAACTGTACATGCAATAAGCCATCTGCTTCGTCTGAGAGGCTAAAAATCATTAGACAGAAAATAAAACCAGGATACTGATTTTACATTTTATGATGTTTTTCTACTGAGTTTGCTTTTTTGCTCTGCAAGATCCAATCTAAACTTGTATGTTTGTTGTGAAGATTGAGAGTTAATATCCATAGATGCAAAATGATTAAAATATTACTTTTACATGGGAAGCACTCAGTGAACATTGGCTATCGTTGTTGTTCACGTTAGGGTTGCTGTTATTATTTTTGTTATCATTGCCATTAATCCACCCTCCTCTCACATAATGACCTGACTTAATGCTTGGTTGAGAAACTGGAGAATTTCAGATGAGAACTCCCTCATCTCGCTATCATCAGGTCTCCAAACCTCCTAGGAATCTACTGACCTCATTGTTCTCTTCCCAAAGGCAATCCCTGGACACTGATCTAAATCTTAAGGGCTTTTGCTTTCTTAACATCTTTTTGTTTTCCAAGATTTCCTTTTTCTCTCTTGTACCATGAAAGAAAGTGCTTACCATCATCCTATCTGAAGCATTCCCATATTTTGCTGTGTATAATGTGCCCCTGTGTATAATGTGCCCCTGAGTATAATGCACGCCCACGTTTTGGGCCCAAATTTTCAGGAAGAAAATCTTTTGTTTTAATTTTTAAATTCAGTTATTTATTTATTTATATGGAGAAACAAAACCAATGATCATTTTCAGGGTATTATTTTGCACATGGATATCGTTACTGCCTTCTGGAGTTACACACGCATGAACATAAATAAACGAATTAAAAACATTTATATAGATATGGAATTAGTCCTACCCGTGTATAATGCGCATCCTCATTTTCCCTCAAAAATTTGGGGGAAAAGTGCTCATCATACACGGCAAAATACGTTGTCGCCAGCTCCTATACCATGTTATGGACAATTGAGCCTAGAAGTGAAAGCATGTGCCACAATATGGTGCTTGGTAGAGAAAGTCTTGAGAGAAAGTAAACATCAATTGTTAAAAAAGGGAAAACTGATAAAGTCCTAGTTTATTTACACATTTGTACCCCGAAAGCCAGTTCCTTCAGAATTGCAATACATTACCACAGTTTAGCTGTGGTGCTTACATGTCTCAAAGTGTTAAGAACTACCCTGACAGAAAGGCCAACTGAACTAATTATCTAGGCATTATGATATTTAATTAGATCAATAGAGGAGCATCAGTACACATCTTGGGAAGCTTTTGCTATATTGGCTGGGCTCTCCATGGATTCCCACCATCAATACTAATCCGTAGGAAAGTGTTCAGAAAAGCACAGTAAATTAACCATGAGCAAAAGGATAATTTGGATGAAATTAATCATTGTTGTCATAGTACTAAAGCAAAAATAAGCTTGTAAAATGAGTCCAGGGCATTGACGACCATGCCATTCTCTGCCATAGCCCCAGGGTCACTCGTAGCCATGGCTTTCAAAACATTACTGTTGGCAGAGACAAATGACAATTCCGTTACCAGTATGTACTTTTCCATTTGCAGGAAAACCCTGGAATTATTACACTTCAGTGATGTCATCCAAGATACTTGCTCAGTGTGAATTACAGAGCAGTTACTGCATTTATGGATGGATAATCAAGGAGGGAAGTGATGGAATTGGAGACCTAGCCAACAGGTCTGTATTTAGTCACTGCTTAGATGTTGGTTTTATAATAATTCATTGACCAAGGATTTACATATGTGAATCTAGAAAAAATAAATAAATATCTATACATGTATATACATAGAAAGAGAGAGAATTTACTATGTACTAGCTAGACCTGGTTTCAAGTGCTGCAAATTTGTCTTTCCCCGTTATTCTTTCATTTTTTTTTCCTTTTCCTGTTCCATACCCTTTCTCCCTTCTGAGGATGCTGGGTTTGTCTCAAATTTCAATTTTATTTTCTAAAGATCAGATCTATCTGCCTCTAAATAGGGCAACATAGTAATGTTGTTAACAACAACGACAAGAGTAGAAACGACCGTAATTGCAACAATAATAACACAATGGCAAGAATTTGGTTGAGTGCTTACCATTTACCAGGCATGCAGCTCAGCACCTATAGTATAGTTCTTATTATAGTTACCATTTTATTGATTGAAGGCACAGAAAGGTGAAATTATGTTTCCCAAGTTACACAATGAATAAATGACAGAGCCTGAGTTCAAGCCTGTGAAACCTGACCCCAATCCCTGTACTCTTGGTCATTATACTACAGTAAGGACCTCAAAGGGGATATCTACCCTCTTCGCTCCTCTGAGCAGGAAAGAGCTAAGGCATTCGGTCCATTGTTCAGGCAGGAAAAAAAAAACAGAGTTCCAAAAGGGCTGCAATACCCTGATGTATATAGAATATACAAAGAAGTGGAGGGTGGCCAGCTTAGAGTAATTTCATAGCTTCTGAGTGACTCTCTGCTGTGGTTCATTTAGTGGATCACCCAGCTCATTGCTTGTGTAGACTTAAAGCCACAGCGAATGAGGTTAGAGCTTAAACCAGCTAGCAGCGATTCCAGCAGATCTTCGTGTAATGAAGACTCCCTACAGTTTTTTAAAGCACATGACGGCCAAGCGCTCAGGCATGACATAACAATACAGTGAAGACAGACCCCTAAACTGATAAATGCACACGTACGTCCACTGAGCTGAGCCCGAAACCCATGTAGCCTCAGGGTTTGGTCCTCTGAGATCCATCTTGGGAGCATCAGGTCTGTGACTCTGCATCGTAAAGGCAGAGATGCATTCACAGAGCTGAGTTCTTCCCGGCTGTGTGCCTGTGGGCCCCAGAGGCGTAAGTCACTCCAAAGCTCACCTAAGCTATCACGTTCACTTTTCTGGGGGGAGAATATGAATGAGGGAGAAGGCAGATCCCCAAGTGGCTAGTTTTAAGATGTTGTTTCTTATGACATAGAATCCCTCTTTATTCTCTAAAAGAGGCTTTGGTGAAGTCAGAGTGAGGAAGACAATCTTACACAGAACAAGCTGATCCAGGGAATAGGATATCCACATTATCTTCCACCAACAGTAATTTATGGACCTGTAAAGGCTTGGAGGTATTCCCAATAGTAATAATAACTAGCATTTATTGAGCCCTGATGTGTAGGCACTATGCTAAATTCTCTAGAGGAGTAAATTTTTATGCAAACTGTCCCAATCAGTTTTCATAACAGCCTTGCTATACAGATGAGGAATCTGGGAATCAGAGCGATTAAGTAACTTTTTCAAGGGCACACACCAAAAAGATGCAGAGCCAGGACTCAAACCCAGGTCTATGTACGTGGCTCTAAAACCCAGTCTCATGTCCCACAATCCACACTGCCTGCCACTAGCCACTTATTTTTCTCCATACCAAAGGAGACTGCTCAGGAGGTAGATAAAACAGAACTTCTAATTGGACAATGTTAAAGCTATCAGGAAAGCAAATGGTAGCTGCTTCATTATAAGCACACTCTACGTATTTCCTGCCCTTCAGGAGCTCATAGACTTGTGGGTGGTAGAGAAGGGGAAGAAGAAAGAAAACAAGTACAACATAGTGTGACGAGCAGGGGTAGGAACTAAGCACCCCTGCTGTGCAAAGGCGCTTGAAAGTTCCAAGGAAGGGAGCCAGGAGAGTTTTAAAGTCAGCCCCAGGTCCTGACTGCTCACCTACCCTTGCCCTCCTTTCTCCAGGCTGTAATGGGTCCAGGGAGAAGCTGACACTCACCAAACTTCTCTGTATATTCCCTAAAGCTCATAGTCACCAGAGAAAACTGTGTCTCCCTCTCTCTCACTTGGTAAAATGGAATAATTATGATTCATCCTTTGATTTCTTTATATCTGCAAAGCATAAATACTGTCAGTTGGTGAGTTCTGATTGTTCTGATATTTCAGGTATATATTTTAAATAATACAAGACTTGATTGCTAACACTGGTAAATAATTTACTCTCGTCTGAAATACAAGCCCCAGGCAAGAAAAAGGAGATCAAACACGGGAACTGCAGTACCAGAGCAAACACTACTGTCCTGTGAAGAGTTTTCCTAAATTCACTGCTGGGAGAAGGGTGCGGGCGGTGAGACAAGTGATGAATTAGCCACGGTATTTCCAGTTACAGCCTAAATACAATGGTTTTACTGATATCAATGGAGGCTGGAAAGATACATATCAGTCGTGAGCCTGGAGGGGGGAAGTGTCGGGGCGAAGGAGATTTTCCCCAGATTCTAACGCCAAAACATTTTTTCCCACCCCAAACCTGCAATCTTGCACAAACCGAGCGGCAATGACCATTTCTTATGTGTGCTTTAAAAGGCATTCTACACCACAGGGTGCAGAAGCATGGTCTGATTTCTTTAATTTCATATACCTGGGGCAGAAATGAAAATGAACAAAAGGGGAGTTTACTATGATAAAGGAGTTCGTTTAATGCATTAGTTGTAACATTACATAAAAAAGGTAGAATTTGAAATGCAGCTGGAGTACAATCACAATTAAACTCAAGTCAATAGCAAAATGTCTGGAGTGCGAAAAGACTGAAAATAAATGTATTAGCTTGTTATCAGTGGCTGCTGTTGGGTTATGGGAGGTTAGTTATATGCAGCACTCCTTGTTACTATAAATTGCGGATTCTGGTGGGAATGTAGGGGCCACTGTATCTCCTTGAGATGACCTTTCAGACTGACCTAGACAGGAATGGTGCGTCTCTGTGATGGGCATGGCCGACCTTGAAGAGGGAGAATCTTCCCTCTGCCAGCAAATCTTTGGTAAATGGGAAGGATATAAATTGGCTCTTACTACTCTCTACTGAATTGGTAGTGACCGTCTGGGGCACTGAAGTGAGAAGGATCCTGGAATCAGTGGAACAAAAGGCCCGATTGCTTAGGGATATCTTCTTGGGGGCAGGGAAGGAAGTGGCAGCAGGAGATGCCATATTTGCCATCTGGGCTTGACCTTGGCCACCTGAGTTCAAGTCATGGCTTTAAGTATGAGTTTTTGAACCTTAAAAAGTCATCCTAATTTTCTTGGATTTGTTACTAATGCTTGGGAATTAAGTGAAATAGTTTATAAGGATGTAGATGGCATAAGTAAATGCTCAATAAAGTTCTCTATTTCCTTCTTTCCCCTTTCCTTTCCTTCTCATCCCACAGGACAAAAAGATCATAAGAGAACTTTATTCTATTTTCAGAACTCTCACAAATTCAGCACCATTCTAAGTGTTTCAACCAGTCAGTGGAAGGTCCCAGGTTAGAGAAGATTGGAACCCTCTCCCTCACCTGCCTGGTCTACCTCAGACAGCAGGGGGCTATGAGTTAAGGTGTCAACAGGACCTGTAATGCTCATTCTCTTTGCTGTTTTCTGCACATCACTATGAAGATGAACATGGTTTGACTGGCAGACCTAGAAGGCAATGTGTTTTAGGACCAAACAGTATTAGAAAGACCTGCAAGAAAGAGGAAAACAGAAAAATACCTCAATTCACTGGGCACAATGCTGAGCTAAGTAGATTACAGGTGGAATTTTTGGAATTCTTCCTCCAAGGCTAGAAGCCTAGAATCTTAATAGCTACGTATTCCTGGAGGAATTGCTTAATTGGGCTGAGAAATGCAATTTCCATCCATTGGACTTCAACTGGAGAAGAATATCCAGTTTCAGGTTCTCTGTGGCCCTCATTTTCCTCTCCTGGTTCTTCGTGTCCAGTCTCTCAACAAATGGGTATTTTTAGTCCTGGTCCGAAGAACAATACTTCAGCAAAATTCCAATAATGGCACTGGTGAGGGCTGGCCCATTGCCGTTACTGTCATTTTCATTTTAATAGAATTCTTTGCTGAAGATGGGCAGTGTGGCGGTTGTAAAGTGTGTAAGTTCTGGATTCCATCTGATATGGATTTAAACTCCAATTTACCAATTTACTTTTACGTTCTGAGCCTTGGGTCTTCATATATTAAATGGTACTGGAGGCACTTAGACATTTCAGGGTTTTTGTAAGATCTGATATTTATTACACACCCTGTCACTTTCTCTTGGCCCACCTCTGGCTTTAGCAGCTGCTGAGTGGTCACTGTCATCTCACTTCGAGTCCCCATTGTGCCTCTCCACTTTTCTGTCTCCGCGTTTTTTTCAAAATGGTGGCAGCTCATTCAGGCCACACATAGGCAGAGCCTAGAAGCACAGGAGAGTTAATGCCAACACGACAACCCTCAGCCAATGGAAGATGGGAGTCAGGGGGTAAATGCCAGGACCTTCCAGGCAGCAGAGGGGGCACTCTGGTGCATTCTACACAGTTACTCAGAGGGTCCCAGTGGGCTGCTCTCTCTCTGGAGTGGTAATCACCTCAGTGACACCTCCGTTATCAGATTTCCTTCCTTTCTCATCTCACGTGCCCTAATCCTTCATTCCTGCTTTTAGAGATAACCTTTCAAAAAATACGTGCACACAAGTCCTTGTCTCAGGTTCTGTTTTGGGAAGATTCGAATACCTTTTTTCTAAAATTCACTCTTCCTCTTTCATTTCCCACTCACAAATGATTCAGTTTTATCCCTTAAAGACTGAGAAAATTCACCATCTTCTTTTCTTCTGTATCTCTCTGCCCATCTGTTTTCCCCTTTCATTCTTAGGGAAATAAGACTACTCTCTACAGCTAACACTTAGACATTGTCATAAAAAAGCCTTGTTCTCAACCAAAGTCATTCTTTTTCTTTATTTTTTATTTTTTAAATATATTTTATTGATTATGCTATTACAGTTGTCCCATTTTTTAATTCTTTTTTAAAAAAAGATTTTATATATTTTATATTTAGACAGAGGGGAAGGGAGGGAGAAAGAGAGGGAGAGAAACATCAATGCGTGATTGCTTCTCGCACGCCCCCTACTGGGGACCTGGCCCACAACTCAGGCATGTGCCCTGACTGGGGGGAATCAAACCTGCAACCCTTTGTTCCAAAGGCCAATGCTCAATCCACTGAGCTATACCAGCAGGGGTTTTTTCTTTTCTTTCCATTCTTTTAAATTAATGATACCAATATTTCCCCTGCTTAACCCAAAAGCCCAGGGGGTCATCCTCTTCTCATCCTTTAATCAATCACTAGATCCTCTCTCTCTCCAGTTTTGTCCATCTCTCTCAATTAACAATGGCTAAACTTTGTTGAACACTTGCTATGTGCGAAACATCTTCTGAGCTTTACATGCTATATCTCATTTACATCCCTGTAGGTATGGTACCATTTTTATCCCCATTTACAGATGGCATAATCAAGACAAAGAAAGTCAAGGAACTTTCCCAAGGTTGTTTGAGTGTAGAAGTAGGGGACCTGGAGTGTCGATGCAGTTCCTAATTGCAGAGCTCATGTTCTTAACCCCTCTGCTTGTCCACCTGTCCATCTCCCAGGGCATCACACCCCCACCTGTTCCTTCCCACTCCATCATCTCCATTGCCTCCCTCTCACAGGGCTCCTTCACCCATGCTGATGTCTGTTTTATACAGTAGTCTCACACAAATGATTAATAGAATGAATGAGCCTTTATTTAACTGGTTATTCTTCCCATAGGTGTTGTTTGCATTAACACTTAATTGTTCACCATTGTTTGTCATTACCAAATAGCAGTAAAGAATTTGGGGCTTTGGAGTCAGAAAAGACTAAGATCAAGCCCCATGACCATCACTTAATAGTTATATGACCTTATTGAACATATCCCAGTGTGAGTTTCCTCATACGTAAAATATGGATTAAAAATAGCTCTTCCCCAAAGGTTTGTTGACAGAAGTGAATGAGATCATTTATATATGCCAATCATCTTTCAGTGTTTCTTCCACATAATCAACGTCCATTACCCTGTAGTACTAGCAGCAACAATGGCAACTGTAATAGTAGCAGGATACTGTTACTATTAGTAGTAATAGGAACAGTAGGAATAGTAAATAATAGAAGTATCACTAGTACTAAATCCAGATGTCAAGAGGGTCCCCAGCCACATTCAAGCTACAGAAGATGGACATAAACCTCAGTTCCATGGCCAGGGGAAGTTCAAAGCCTTCCTCAAGATATCCATTAATTCTTGAGCTCATTTGGCCTCCTCCCCTCTACCCTTGCCATTTATAGCCTGTGCTCCACACGGCAGTCAGAAAAGGCCTTTGAAAGCTCAGATCAGACCCTGTCACTTCTCAGCTCCAAACCCTTCATTGCCCCCCTATCCCACAACCCACCCCACTCAGGGTAGGATCCAGATTCCTTGCCATTCAACACCCCACGTGATCTGTCCCTTGCCGTCTGGCTGACCCCCTCTCCTTCCACTCCTCCCTCTGCTCATGCTGTTCCAGCTACGTTGGCATCCTTGCAGTTCTCAGCCAGGCCGTGCGTTCTCCACCTCTGGGCTTTTTCATTTGTTCCCTGCGCCTGGTAGCCTCTTACCCCAGATAGCCTACCACTCACCTTTCATTTCATTCAGGTCTCTGCCTCCGCATCCTTTCCTCAAAGAGGCTTTCTGGACCACCCTGTACCACCATCACACCATCATCTTGACCCACTATATTGTCTTTATTAACACTAGGCCTGCCAATTACATTAAATGTCCATAGCATATAAACCCCATGGGATCAAGTACTTTTCCATTTTGTTCACTAACGTAACCCCAGTTCTAGAAGACAGCCCAGTACTTAGTTACACTCAGCAAGAATTTCTTGACTGAGCAGCATCCTAATTCAACTAAATTGCTTAATCTCCCAAATCATCCTGTTCCATGAGTCCTGGCTCCAGGCCTCATCACACTGACCCAGGCTCTCAGCCTCTTTCTTCATTTCCCAAACACGAACACTAACAAAAGCACTCAGAAGGCATTTGTGAGTTGGTGAATTTAACTATGAGTTGGTGTAACAGGGCAGACATAGAAAAGGTCCCAATCAAAGTAATAAAAAAAAAAAACAACTGTCAGTGAAATGCAGTTTATTCTTTCTCCATCCCTTTTACTCTTGACTTTCCCCACTCCAGTTCCCTTTCTTCTATTTTCCTTCTCTCTCCAGCCCAGGAGCAAAGCCACCTTCCTTTCATCTCCCCACAGAGAACCACACAGCCTTTTCTTTCATTGCCTTATTTTTTTTTCCAAAGTCCAAGCAGTCCGACCCTTTCTTCAAGCCCCAAGCCGCTTCTCAAGGGATTTTTCTCAACAAAAACACCCCCACATATAAAAGGAATTTCGATGCCAATTAATAATATCATTAAGGTTTCCACATCTGCTGCACTTGCGTTAGCATAAGAATGTTATCCCCTTGGGAAGAAGAGCTATGGTGTATTGAACTCAGAAAATATTGAAAAAGTACTCAGTTATATGACTGCTTCTCTGTGGGACCTGGGTACACAAAGGTGACATGATGTATATGTGGCCCTCCACAGGGCCACAGTCCAGGAGGAGGATCCGGCACAGAAAACAACTATTTTCATGTTAGGTAAGCAGCCCGACGCTGGAATATGCATAAGGTCCAGGAAAACACAGAGGCGGTGTCACAGTCTAGAGTTGCTCATTTACAGTTCCCCTGCCAGATTGTAATTTCCTGGAGAGAAAGCTTTTTCCTGAATAAGGACTAAGGAATAGGGCATTTGAATTGAGCTTTGAGGGGTGAAACAGAGAAGTAGGGAAGAGTATTCTGAACAGATGAGAAACCATGCGTAAAGGCATGAAGGGACAGAACAGTTTTGAACTGAGGGACTGTAAGTGGCTTGGTAGAGCTTGGACAGAAAGCAGGGCTGAGGGTTCATGGAGGCTAGGGCTCCATAAACAAGCAGAGCCCAGCCTTTGCTGTACCCTCTGTGCTGAATCTAGCACAGTGCTGGCTTCTGAATTAGCACACGCTGCATCAGTGGTCTTCAACTTCTGGCTGCATGGTGCCGTAGCAGGCAGGAGAGACATGTGCATTCTTAAGACCCAGGATATTCTGATTCAGGACTTCTGGGGCAGAAGTACTCAACGGGCTGTCAACAGACCAACAAAATTGGCATGACCTGGGAACTTGTTAGAGATGCCCATTCTCAGGCCCTCCCAGACCTTCTGGATCAGAAACTCAGGGGGTAGAACCCAGTGATTGGTATTTTCACAAACATTCCCATGTGTTTTCCGATGCATGCTCAGGTTTGGGGACCCCCGTTCTAAGGTATGCAGCTAAAATTCTATACTAAAAAAAAACACCCAAATTTAAAAAAACCCATATTTTTGATGATCTGCCCAGTTTGAGAACCTCCACTCTAGACACATCTCTTGTCTTTATTGTCATTGGTTTAGCACCAACTGACAGGTGTGCCCTGCCTTCTAGAACTAGCTTGGGCTTCCTCCAAAACACCTGTATCCACTAGGTTCTTAATGAAAATATGAAACAGACCAGCATCTGGAGAAGGGGAGAGGCTAGTCCCTGATGTTCACATGCTCCAAGGAGGAGGGAAAAGCGATCGTCTCTTTGCCGAAGACATGGAATCACGCAAAGACAAGAGATGCCCTGAGAAAAGAAAGAGAAGCAAATTTAGAATAAGCAACAAGAGATGTTTCTCCATTCGGCATTCTTTTAACTTGCAGAATTTGGGTGGTTTATGTGTTTCAGTGAATAGGCAAGATGATTCTTTTCACCCTAATATAATTAACACCGTTCAGTATTTTTATTCAATAGACAATATACCATATAGACAATGTAAAACAGACAATACCCAATTATAATGAACACCAGGGAATATTTTTATTAAGTAGACAATTTAATGATAAAAGGCTCCTGAAGGATTATTTCATATTTCATTTATTCTTTGATCAACCTCTGGAAGAGGCTTGATTCCCAATAGCTAAAGAATTGTGCTCTCTGGGGGGGTTCCTTCCCTGGAAATTAATCACTTTTTGATTGATGCAAGTGACAGTTATAACAAAAGCATCTGTATCTGGTTGATTTCTTTCATCGGAGCATCAGGGGGTTCGGTCCTTGGGTGGGTGGTAGGAACGAGGAAGTGAACAACCTGGGGTAAGGAACAATGAGGGGGCAGAAGTGGATAGTAATACACGAGGAACTCGGGACATCATAACTATGTTCCAAAAACGATGATGGTGGCGATGATAATGTCAGGAATGACTCCCAGGTTTGTATCCATTTGTTGGACCTCATGAACAGCCTATGCGCTTAAGCCTCTGGAAAAATCAAGGACAACAGCGGAATGACTCCATAGCTCAAAAAATTTCCACCAAGGTAAAGCTTTACCTCATAAAAAATAAAAGCTCCCCTGAAATCTTCTCCGTTGCCTTGAATTGAAATGCACAGAGTCCCTACCTTGGTGTTATCATACAGTGTGATATTGGTGATTTTGTCTCACAGTGGGTCCAGCAAATGGATCATTCAAGGGTCATTTGAAAATATGTATACAAAAATGCCATCAGTTACTCACCTGCTGGAAAAAATATCCAGTATCTTGCTTAAGGGTCTCATGTCATTGGAAAAGATCTTGTAGATTACTCAATGGGTAGGGCTTTAATGTAACATTGTCTTTGGCCCACTCGCTTTCATGTAGCATCTGCTATAGACAGAGACGTTATGCACAAACAGAAGACACATCTATCTAAGGAGAACAGAAGTGTGCTTTATAGACAGTATAAATATTTAGGTAAATACATTTCAAAATTTATTGCATACAGGAATTACCTGAGGAACTTGTTAAAATACAGATTTCGATTCTGTAAATCAGGGGGTGCTGAGATTCTGATTTATAATCAACTTCCGGGTGATGACAACATTACTAGTCCCTAGACCACATTAAAAAAAAAAAAGTGTAATAAATAATTATATACATGTGTTATCACTTTGACATAAAAACATGAAAATAGACACTTATTTGAAATTACATACTATGTGGTATTATTCATACTTATTACAAAATGCTGCTATTTAAATAAAACAATAGAACTATTTAACTGTCAAATAGTTGTGACTGATAGTAGTACTAATTAAACAAATAATATGTGTGATTAAAATATAACAATATTTTAATAAATTGTCATCCTGTTCTCTTATAAAGTAGTTACTTTTACTCTTTTTAAATGTCTTTAGATAGTTAAATATTGTAGACTATATTTAAGACACAGAAGTGTAAGATGTTTTAAAAGGGGACTATAAATACAGGAGTGCTATTTCCTATATTTAATAACAAATAACAATGACACATTTCTGTCCTATAATATGGTAGAATAATTTGACTCTTTCTCTTTCCATTTCTAATAATACTCCTCTGAATCGACTGCAACCTTTAGGACATTTTCCTGTTCTTTTATTCAGCGATAATGCTAACTGTATTCAAACATAAATTTCACTTTGGCTTGCACTCTGCTCTTATCAAACCCACACTACACTGCTTTTGGTGTTATGTGATCACATCGCAAAGATCTACACTGTAAAAATCTGAGTTCTTAGTTATGAACAATTCCTCTCCTCTCTCAAAGATGTTAAAAACCTCAGAAATCCGTCCTGGCTGGTGTGGCTCAGGGGATTGAGCATCAGCCTGCAAACCAGAAGGTCGCTGGTTCCACTCCCCAGTCAGGGCACATGCCTGGGTTGCCAGCCAGGTCCCCAGTAGGGGGCACTCGAGAGGCAACCACACATTGATGTTTCTCTCCCTCTCTTTCTCCCTCCCTTCCCCTCTCTCTAAAACTAAATAAATAAGATCTTTTAAAAAAGAAAAAAAAGACCTCAAAAATCATCTGTCACTAGTACAACAAGGAGTTCCAATCAACAAAACTTAAACTTGAAGAATTAAACTGACTACTAGGATGAACATTTAAATAAAAGTCCAGCAATAATTGCCACAACCACTCTGAGATCATACTTTCTGTAGCTGCCATGTGCTGAGTGCTTATTGAATGCCAGACACCATGCCGAGTTTACTCTGTGAAACCCGGTCACGCCGAGGTCTGAATTCAGGCAAACTGGATACATAAAACAGAGGGAAGGAAGATACCACCCATCGGTACCTTTTATTAAGCTCTTATGGGCCAGGCTGTGGGGTAGCTCAAGAAATGGCCCCTCCACGACCTCAGAGAACAGGTGGCTGCCTGGCCAGGGGTCGTAAGGAACGAGGAAAAGAGTCTATATCTGGAGTCCCAGCCTTCTCCAGGTCCCTGTGTTTATCACAACCCTGTAGCATTTTCACATAGGACTGCGGCTCCCTTCCCGCTGCTACTGCTCCCTCCCTAACCCAGTGAGTAGCACCACGGCTGGAGACAGGGAGCGCTCTTTCTTGCACTGATCTGCTATCATTGGTGCACTCCCCTGTAACTTGAATAGTAAATGGTATGTCCACTGCATGTCCACATCTGCTGGCCCTCTGGGTGTTTTTTTCCAGAAAATCATGATCATCAGTGAGGCTCCCTGGTTTGGCGCTCCCGCGTCACACCGGCACTTTACAGACATTCCCCCATTTAATCCTCACAGAGGTAAGAGGAAAATAGTATCATTTTCTCCCCATTTTTCAGAACAAGAAGCCAAGATGAGAAGTTAAGTCATTCACTCAAGTTTGTATCAAATGGGAAACCGAGATTTTGACCCCTAAGTCTGTTGACTCATCATTATCCAGCTCCTATCAAATTTCGCATCACGTGGAAGGAAAGCATGGCTTCCAATCCTAACACAAGATGAAGAGCCAGCAGAACGGGTCGAGAAAATGAAGCTCCCTCCCCACATAGGCAGGCGTACACATACACGCACACACCTAACTGAGTTGGTCCTGGTCTTCTTCCCTAAAATTTGAACTAAGAACGTGAACGGGCTAATGAGCCCTTGTTTATCCCTGGGTGTCCCAAGTCTTTCAGGCCATCAGGTGTCAATTACAATTCAAATCTGTACTGTCAATGGCTGCAATCATCTGTAATTCAGAAAAGCCTTCTCCCAAAACCCCCAGACTGTCAATTCCCTCCTGTGCTTCAAATGATTAATTAACCAAGTCAATCAACGAGTCCTTAAAACTGAGCTGAGATCACCTGCAAAGGCATTTCTAATCAGCCACCTCCGAGCAGCATAATTCCATAACACACGGAATTATGGGGGTGATTTTGCAACCACGTTTCCAGCCTTTGGGGAGCCAGAGGTGGCTTCTGACACAGTGAAATGGGAAAGGGCGAATTTCGAGAAATTTTGGTAGCACAGGTAGGCTCTTACATGCATTGATTAGCTAAGGAGTTGCGACAGCCAACTTCACCCTATATCAGGATCACCACGATATACAGAAATATGACAAATGGAGGAAATGTGACTTTATAACTATTGGGAGAAAAACCAGTGGGAATCGGACCAGAGCGGATTATACAGTTTTTAAAGCTTGATGGGAGGGGGAGAGGCAGTGTAGATGAAGAGAAAAGAATGTGTGTAATACAGTGTAAGCTTGTAACATTGAGGGAAGATTTCTGAAAGATGCTTGAAGCTGGTGGGAAAGTGATAGCGTATATTGATCAGAGGATTCTCTCTAATTAGAGAATTCTCTGTAATATTGAAAAAATATTAGGTTAACTTATAAATATATAAAATGCTTTTGGTTAGAACAGTGGGAAGAAGACATTAGAATTTTTAATAATGTTTACTTTTACTTGAAATTAAGAAAGAAATTAAGCTGTAAGGATATCTAACACATGAATGACAGTGGAGTAAGTGCACAGTGTATATATAAATGGATATGCAATAATTTGGGTGTATAACCAAACATTTTTTTTTTCTGCTAGAGAGGAGACTCTCTAGCAAGTAAGATCATTTATATGTGAATATGTGTGTTTGGAAATATTCTAAATGCTATGTTGGTAAAACTAAAATGTATCAGAACAGATAAAGTGTTAGGTATTTACATAATAAAATATTAGCTGTTAAAATCAATAAGCTGAATTTAGATAAATATCAAACATAATGCAGAATGAAAAACGCAAGCTGCAGCATAATATATTGAGTGTGATTCCATTTGTGTACAGTTTTGAAAACATACAAAACAATATCCTATGTTGTATATTAACATTCGTGTATATAAAAAGGCTATAACATCATGAATAAGAGGAGTGCTCACTAATTTCAGCATATGGTAACACCTGGGAGAAAATTAAGGGCATAAGATTAGGGAAGACCACAGAGGAAAGCATGGACAAGGCATTGGCATTTGTTCACTCTAGAAGATGGGAGTGGCTGCTTGCTAGTTTATTAAATGAGTCTGCGCTTTTTTGTAAGTTCAGAATATTTCATAGTAAATAAAGAAATGAAATGTACTAAACGGCTGGGTTGAGGAGAATGCATCCTGGACAGTGAGAGCCATAAGTCACAATGTGGGAAGGCCACAGTGACTTTACTTTCTTGTGACCCGAGTGTGAGATGAGCTGAAACAGATGCTCAGCCAAGGGGAGCACGGGGTGCAGCTGAGACCAAACTGTGCCGCAGCCACTCTCCGTGGATCCTGTGTGGGGCTCTCTCTTCATGCTAATTGCATCGTAATAAGCAGGGTCGTGTACCAATGAAAATTAGTGATCTGGAGCAATGAGACATGTGATCCTGTGTGCCCCAGCTTGGAGGATTTGGGGTAAATTTGAAAGGAATATGGGAGAAGGACAATAACTGAGCTCATGGGGACCAGCTGGGCCAGTGGTGCTCAGCTTCAGCTACACCTAGGCAGCTCAAGTATGTCTGACCCCTTGCCAGACCAATTGGGTCAGCATCTTTGGAAGTGGAGACCCAGCGCGAGCATTTAAAATTGCCTCGCTGATTCCAAGGTGCAGTCTGGGACTCCATGACCACAATTCTGTCTGCTTTTCCTCTTGGGCTAGTAACGACCAAGGTAACTTGTATTTGCAAATACACATCACCTTGTCTGCCCTGCTGGCGGCCTTTTCTGCTCTGGACACTGATCTCAAAGGAAATGGGGAGTCGGGTCAATGACCCTCAGGAGGATTTCTGAGACCCTATGGCACGGGGCCCCCATTTTCAAAATGAGGAAACGAAATGCAAAATGCCTTTATCCAAAGACACACAATTAAGTAGTAGTAGATCCAGGATTCAAATAATGATTTTTCTGATACCATCTTGAGAATAAAATAAAAGGAAGTTCTATTAATAAGTTTTTATTTTCCTGAGGCAAGAGGGTTGACCTGAACTGGCTTGAGGAGGTGTTGCTGAGTGGACCTTTTTTCAAGCACAGAATAATTTATAATTATCCTAATTGTATGGAAAGTAGAGTTCTTCACTCGTGTGAGGGTTCATAAAAATATCTTGTTCAGTTAACTATTTTAAGTGTTCCCACTATAATCTCGTTTTTAACTATAAATTTATTTTCTTTTACAGTGAGTGTTTGCTTTGTAATAAAAAGCTCTAATCTACCCTCAGAAGAGTCATGCATTAACGTTATTGGAAACCAAATTAATAAGGTACTGAAGGGCTCTTTACTCTGAGGGAAAGGCTTGGAATAGAATGGGCTCAATAATAAAACTTTTGGAAAGTAATAGCAAACACTTATTAGCATTTGCTGGGCAAGCACTTTTCTCGGTGATAGGGTTGCCGAATTTAGCAAATAAAAATATAGTACACCCAGTTAAAATTGGATTTCAGATAAACAACAAATGATATTTTAGCAGAAGGAAGTTCCTTTATCTTTCCTTATTGATTCTGTCAACTCAACTAAGTGAATTAACTCCATTTAATCTTCACAACCCTATGAGGTAGCTTCTATTATAATTCCCATGCAGTAGATGAGAAAACACGGGCAGAGTCTTAGGTAACTTGCCCAAAGTGACAAAGCTGGCATATGGCAGAGTTGGGGTTTGACCCCAGGAAGTCTGGCTCCAGGGCCTCTTAATTTAATCACGGTGAGATACCACCTCCCTCAAGAAATAAGGTAAAAGTTGTTCGAAAACTATTCAGTCAGCAAACACTTATTCTGTGTCTACTGTAGTTAAGCCCTATGTTAAGTGAGGGGAGCTAAAACCTGAGAGATACACATTTGGAAGTCCTTTTCCTCTCTGGGCTGCTGGTCCTGTGTTCAGTGAAAGGACTAAAGCAGATCGGTTCTCAGCTTGGTTGGTCAGCTGGGGAAGTGGCTAAATTCCAGGTTCTGAGATGGTGGGTTTAGCGGTGGAGTCTTGGAATCCAGATATTTTAAGCAAGTTCTTCATTTGAAGCTGATGAATCTGTAGTTTGAGACCATCTGAGGGAGGTAATCCCTACTCTTCATGGTTCTCAACCCTAGTTGCACATTAGAATCAGCTGGCGAGGTCGTGCTTCATTGGATGTAGGGAGGAGCCAGCCAGGTGATTCCTTCGTGGGACCTGAGTTTGATTGTCCTCCCAGCTCTAATGTGGTGTGACGGCAAATGAATATGCATTGTTGAAAGCCCTCTACAAAGTGAGGTTAGAGATGAAAAGGAGTAAGATCAGTGATATACCTTCATGATAAAAGACATGCTCCTCACTTGACACCTGTATATTCACTGTGGCATCAGTCCATTTCACCTGCACACACACACACACACACACACACACACACACACACTGAGAACCTACTGTGAGCTCGGTCAGGCAATATATAGGATCAAAGACTATATAAACAACTGACTGCGGTTTAATATATCGCGGCTGCTGAAAAGTTTGTCCTTAGGCAGATTTGCATTAGGGGGTTATGATGTTCCTACATTCCTTTTGTGGACTCCTGGAATTTTGCATCCTCCAGTCAGCTTTTGAAAGTCTCCAGGTCAGTAGTACACTCTAAGCTAGATAGCTGATGTTTATTTTTTTAAATTTTTTTGCTTTATTTTAATTCTTATATTTATTTATTTATTTATTTTATTTTGATTAAAAAAATTTTTTTAGGAACCTCAGAGCTCTTAATACCCAATGTCTTTCATTCATTTAACAAATATCTGCTGCGTGCTGGGCACATAAGGGTGATCAAGACGGAGAAGAGCCTCATCCCCATGGGGCCTATGTCCACTTTACCTTAGATTAGGTTGAATGAGCGCTTCCTTCTAGTAACTGTGGTGTAGGCATAGAGTCTTAGGCCTAACTGCAGCCCATTCTAAGGCAAAAGAGGCTGTGGCATGTTCCAGCGTAACTCCCACTCTGACACCCAGGTACAAGTAGCACCAACTCAGTGTTAGGACTGAGGGTCACAGTGCTGAGATTTGGGACAATTGGAACTTCAGGCTGTGGTCTCCTGAAGCAGGCCCTTGTTAGTCATTGGCCCTGGTCCTTAGCATTCATGAAGCAACACCTAAGATGATTAAGTTTGTCTGACTCCAGAGTTTGGTGTCTGGCTACTACCCTGTACTACCTTCTCCACAGATTCATGGCTAAGGATACTATTTTTGCAATCAGACCTCAGTTAACACCTGACTCTGCTGCATGAGGGCTACGTGGTCTTGGGGGTGTTGCCACAGATTTCTTAACCTCAGTTTCTATTTCTATAAGACAGGAATGCTGCCATGTTTCCACATTTAAGACACACATTTTTTTTTTCACATTTTAAAATATTTCTCAAATTGGGACATGACATACAATTGATTTAGACATTGAAAATGTTAATTTTCTCCTCCTTAGTTTCTAAACTGATGGTGTATCTTACAACTTACAACATTTTAGAATAGAGAAAATGAAGCAGAATACATAATCTATTAAGATAACTGCTTAGTTTCAGATTTTCACTGGGTTTAACTCTTGGTTGGTTATGGGGGATATTCATTCATTCACACTCATTCATTCATTCTTTGATTCATCACACATGTAGTGTGTGCTTGGCACATTGCATTATAGTAGGCAGAGGGATATAATGGTAAACAAGAAAAATTATGTTAATGCCCTTGTAGAACCTTCAGTTTAATGAGAGAGACATCTTTAGAAATGAGTATAAAAATAAAGCTTTTAGACTCAGATTTAACATCCATCAGAGGGACATCAGAGGGAATGGAATTATAGAAACCTCCAAAAACATGTTCCTCCATATAAACAACACTAGTAACAATTGTCAAAACCAACTTTTTCAGAACCCTGGAAGTTAACCAAAGGTTTGCAACAATCTAAAGAGCATTTATTTAAGAGAAACAGCTCAATATTGTTAAGAACAGAGAGCTCTGTGGCATTTTTAACTTACCCTATTCAAACCTCTTTCCTCAGCCCCAGGGTAGCCTTGAAAACCAACAGTCTGCAGCCATAGTGAAGACCAGCAGATTAGCAACTGTTGGAAGGGGAAGAATACCGCCGGAGCTCTCCAGAAGCACCATTCTCAGGTAATTGTCATTACTGACCTGTCTGACAGTCCCTGGGAACACCTACTAACAAAGCTTGTGTTTACTTGACCCGACTCAGAGCCTTCTTTGTGTGAACAACATTTTCCCTGGAGGAATTTATCAAAAACAATCAGTGACAATTGTTAAATATAACAGCTGCCCTGAGGTAGCTATATATATTTGAACAAACAAAAAGCTGACCAAAAATTTTAAAAGGGAACAGTGAAAGATAAGATGTCCATTGAGGATTTTGAAGATGTCTGACATATTGCTGAGAATGTAGAATGTTACAAACATGCATAAAACTGCAGGCCCAGGGCTATGCACATGCTCAGGAAAGGATTGATAAGACCCTTAGTTTTCACTTCTGACTGACTTTGAATCTTCACACAAGTAGGAGATGAAGGCTAAGGAAGAGTTGTAAATTGCCTGCCTGAACATCGAAGGGCTGCCCCCACATACAAAAGAGACCCTGGGCAAAGGATAAGTGATTTACTGGTTCCAAGAATTTAAGAAAATCTCTGTTCAATCATTAGAAGACCACTCAGCAAAGCAAGCAGAAACTCCTACACATATCAAGAAATTCGGCTTTTGGATAAAGAAAGTCAATAAACAAACAGTAGTAGCAGCAACAACATCAACAAACAACAACAAAGCGGAGGGTGTGGAACAATCAGAATGATCTCAGGTCAATAACTTAGCCCTTTGCATGAACAAACTAGAAAGAGAAGTGCAAACTAAACCCAACAAATGGAAGAAGGGAAATAATAATAATCAGAGCAGAAATGAATGAAATAGAGAAAGGAAAAACAATAAAGAAAATCAATGAAACCAAACTTTGGTTCTTTGAAAGTAAACAAAATTGATAGATTGGCCATAAAAAGAGAAATACTCAAATTAGTAAAATCAGGAATGAAAATGGGGTCATTCAATCAATCTCACAGAAACCAAAAACAAACTCTAACAATATTAGGGAAAACTGTATGCCAACAAATGATAAAATCTAGGTAAAATTGACAAGTTTCTATAAAGACACATTACCCACACTGTCTTGAAGAGATCTGTATATCAGGTTAAGGGAAAACGTTACACAAAACAAATACCAGACCCAGGTGGCTTCACTGGCAAATTCTACCAAATGTTTAAAGAAGATACAACAATTTTCACAAAAATCTTCTTTCAACAAAAAGCAGGAGAGGATATACTTCCAACTCCTTCTGTTAGGCCAACATTATCTTGATACCAAAACAAGACAGTGATATCACAAGAAAAGAAAACTACAAGCCAATATTCCTTGTAAATATAGTAAAACAAAAAAAATCAACAAAATAACATATCCAGCAAAATACTAAAAGGATTATACACCATGACCAAATGGGATTTATTCCAGGAATATAAGGTTGGTTGAATATATGAAAATCAATGAATATGGTATGTCACATTAATAGAATTAAGGACAAAAAAAATCACATGATTATTTTAATTGAAATAAGAAAAGCATTTGAGAAAATTCAACAATCTTTCTTGATAAAAATGCTCAATAAACTAAGACTAGAAACTTCTTCAACCCACTTGATAGAGTATCTATAAAAAATCCACAGTTAATAACATGCTTAATGGTAAAGGACTTTTCTCTTAAGATCAGGAACAAGACAAGGATGTCCACTTTTGCCACTTTTTTCAACATTGTAGTAGAGTTTCCTGCCATGGAAATTAGGGGGGGAAAGTCATCCAGATTGGAAAGAAGTAAAACTGGCATCCTGGCATCTATTTTTAGGTGACATAATCTTGTAAACAGAAAATAAAGGGGGGGGGGACCTACTAAAGCTAATAATTTATTTCAGCAAAGTAACAAGATACAGCCTCGATATACAAAAATCAGTTGTATTTCTATACATTAGCAATGAACACTCTAAAAATGAAATTAAGAAAACAATTCCATTAATAATAGCATCAAAAACAAAAAAAATACTCAGGAAATTTAATAAAAAAAAGTATAACGCTCATCCACTGAAAATGACAAAACAGCACTGCAAGCAACTAAAGACCTAAATAAATGGAAAGATAGCCTGTGTTCATGGATCAGAAGGCTTCAGGTTAAGATGGCAATGCTCCCCAAATGGACCTACAGACTTAACACAATGTCTGTTTAAATCCTTCTTCCATTTTTGCAACATTTGACAAGCTAATCCAAAAACTCACATGGAAGAACAAGGGAATCCCAAACAGCCAAAACAATCTTGAAAAAGAACAAAGCTGGAGGACTCATACTTTCTGATTTCCAGTTACTGCAGCCAAAACAAGTCTCCAGGTTGACAGAAGTCTCTCTGGGGCGTTGCTGCTAGCGTTGCAGGGGAAAAAGGGGAGGTGGAATACCAAACAGTGACTGTTCGAACTTCTGCTCATAATTGGCTCACATCACTGTGGCTCGCATTCCATTTGCCAAGAACGAGTCAGGTGGCCAACCCTGCTATCAATGGGCAAAAATGTGTAACCCTCTCTTAGTTTGGAGCAGTGAATATAGAATATGGACTACAGAGTCCTTTTTCTTTTTTGCTCCATCTCTCCGCCCTGCAACTGCCCTGCCCGCCTGCAAGCTGTCAGCCTGCTCTCCATCTATGAGTCTGTCTCCATTTGGCTTGTCAGTTCAGTTTGTTCATTAGATTCCACATATGAGTGAAATCACATGGCATTTGTCTTTCTCTGACTGACTTATCAAAATGTCATTAAAAATATAAATAAATAAAAAGTATAGAATATAGAATACGATATTTTGGATAGACTGCTGGCATAATAATTTGAGGTCTAGTCAACAAAAGATATTTATACGGGGACAAACCTCTTTGCCCTCTCCTCCCTGCAAGTTTATGAAGCATTATGATGAAGAACAAATGTGGTGTTTAAAATATAAATAAATTATTGATATTTGGCAACGCAATGCAAATGAATTGATGAGCGACCAGCACCGGGGCAGCCCGTGCCCTTGGGCGCCTGGTTGCTCTCAGTACTCAGCTCGCCCCAGTCAGGAGCCGGTGCGTAACTTTCTGTCCCGGGGCAACCTGAGAAACAGCCCCTGTGTGCTGCCGGTAGACTCCTAATGTCCATTCTGGAAGAAGAGCTTTTCATTCCCTGACTATTCCAGGTGCAAGCAGTTCTTGGGGACTGTACGTCACCCTGTTCTTCACCACGGGTGCACACGGTGCCCTTGCCGGATGGTGTAACCCCGTCCTCTCCCCTGCCTCCTGAGAGGATGAAGGTGGGAATTATAGCTTTCTTTTGATTTGTCAATGCTTACCCTTTGGGTATCTGCCTTCTGATATAAAGACCTCAGCATTCACAGAATAAAGAATATTCTCTCAGCTCCACTCCTAGAAACAGGGATGTATTTTTTTAAATTAACCTAAAACAAATTAATCTGCTTATTCACAGCCACAGTCCAGCTTCCGATTTTCTGCAACTTTCATCTCTCTTGGGTTATGTAGGAAAATCACTTCTGGTCACAGAGATAAGGACCCATCAGGGAGTGGGTGGGCTGACTTTGGATTTCCCACCTGGCTCTAATATGTATGCTTCTGAGAAGCACGCAGTCGTGAGTGTGTTGACACCATCTTCACACTTTCTGAGGGCTCTGCCAGAGAATCAGTCAGGCGCCAGGAGTGGGGGAAAGAGGTGTTAAAATAAAGCCTCCTTCTGACATGGTATATCTCCTGCTCTTGCAGCAATAAAGGACCATTTCTAGGAACTTCAGATAACGTTGGCACATGCAAGATGTTCAGCCATGCTCATCATTAATGAAATACTATTTCAAATAGTTATGAGATTCAAATATTTATCCATCAAGTTGACAAAAATTAAAATGTTTGATAAAACTCAGTCTGAGTGAGAGTGTGAGGAAATGGGTACTCTCATTAAGTGATGTCAGTGTGCAAACCAGGGCAGTTTCTTGTAAGAGCAATTGGCAAATACCTGTCAAAGCAAAAAGTGTTTTCCTTTTGGCTCAGTGATCGACCCTGGATGAATAACGTATGCAGATACGTTAATCTGTGCACAAAGATGTGTCTAGACCAGCTTTCCCCTTGCTGCTTTGTAACTGCCCTATACAGTAAATAACCTAAATGTTTATCAATAGCGGACTAATTAAATGAATCAAGGCAGATCCATATAATAGAATACCAGGAAGCTGTTTAAAGCACTGAAAAATATCAGTGTAAGCTGATATAGAAAGATGTCCAACAAGTATCGCTAAGTGTTAAAAGTTAGAAAATGACTCTTTTACATGCAGGTTTCTCAGCTTCAGCACTATTGACGTTTTGAGCCAAGTGACTCTAAGCCGTGGGCACTATCTTGTGCATTAGAGGATGTTTAGCAGCATCCATGATCTCCGCCCACTGGATGCCAGCAGCAACCCCCACCGCTCTCAAATTGTGATAATAAAAAATGTCTCCAGACATTGCCACATGTGCCCTGAGCCAGGGAGACAGGGGTACAGAAACCTCCCTGGCTGAGAACAACCGCTCTAGATGCAGGACACTTAGGAGTTACGGGTGTCTGTGGGCACGGATCATTTCTGAAATAACCGTGTGAACCACTGACAGTGGCTACTTCTGTAGGGTGGGACTGGGGTCTTAGGTGAGAGACAGACCCAGGTTTCACTGTACATACTTTTGCATGGTTTGAGTTTTACCATGTGTGCTATTTTAAAATCAGATTAAAAGTAAGCCACACAATGATGTCTCCACGATTTGAGGGTGGAGGTAGAAAGGGTATTTTCTGAAGTGCCATTTTGACCAAAGGCTCATCACTTTCTCCCCTCTGGGGTTTGGAACATGCACAGGGCGAAGAGTTATGGGGCAGAGGCAAGACGGGCTGCAGCTGTGAACCATAAAGCATACATTCTTCGGGATATAGATCCCCTGTAGCTACTATTGAATGAATTCGGGAAACTGATTTGCTGGAATGATCATGAAAGGGCCTTTGGAGCTAGAGGGTTTAGGTTTTAATCCAAGATTTGCCTCTTAAAGGTACGTGATGTCCCCCAGGTTACCTCTCTGAGCCTTAGTTTCCTCATTTGCAAAATGAGCATAAAATTATTAAATTCACATAAATTTTGTGAGCATTGCATAACACACATGCACACAAACACTCACACACACAATTTCTGCATAAAATGTTTGATGACTTCCAGTTAAGAGTATCTTTTCTGAGTGGCATTACAAAGGGACTCAGCCATGATGATTAAAATTTTTTCTTTGGAATCAAACATACCTAATCTGAGTCTCAACTCTGTAAAATGGTTGCTGTGTGACCTATGGAAAATTAATTAATTTCTCTGAGACTCAGTTTTCTAAACTCTTTCTGTGTGAAAACCATTGTGGAAATTGGAGACGCCTGACATGAGGCCCTCTCTGACTCTAAAGAGCTTGTGGAGTTGAGATAGAAAATGTCTCAGGTCTTACATTACTTAGGGACAAAACCCAAACAGATTTAGGTCAAGAGGGGAATTTAGTGACCCACATACAGTAACAAGTTAGGGATTATTCTGATATGGCGACTTCAGGAATGGCTGGTTCCAGACACTCAAATGACGTCATGAGGGCTTGGTCTCTTCTCATCCCCTTGTTCCATTTTGTTCTGCATCAGTTTTCTTTTCAGGAAGGCCCTCTGCATGTGGTAGCAGAATGTGCACATTAAGTGCCACTACTGAGTCCAGGCAAAGTTTCTCTGAAACACTCAGTGTCCAGGGAGATGCAAAGCTTTACTTGGCCAGCCCTCACTCACACGCCTACCCCTGAGACTACAGTGGGGTCAGCTCTCCTGGATGACACGAAGAAGTTGCGAAATAGGTCATTATCCATGACATTTGCTATAATAAATAAGGTACTTACAGATTTCATTTCTTATCTTAACTTTCTCTTCTTCTAGACTCTGAGTAGCACAAGGGCTTAGACTCTGTAAGCTCAGTGTCTAGTACAAAGCCTGAAACATATGCGTGATCAATTACTGTTCCTACGATGCAATGAATCAGAGGGGCCGTGTGCATTCTAATGATCTAGTCTGGGGTCTGTCCCAAAGTTCCAAAACATTTGCTGAATGAATCAATAATTCCTCTGAGATGGGAAATCATACCTGACTCACTCTTTGTATTCTCAGCAAAGTACACATTAAGTGACCAATTAATACTTGTTAAATAAACAATTGGCTGAGAGAATGAGCTCTAAGTTCCATCACAGCAGGGATTCCATCTCCCCCATCTCTTAATTCCCAGTGGCGGGTCAAGGGAGTCCTACCAGCTAGGGACCCAGGGACTTCCAATGACACCTTAGCGCCTTCCAAGTGGACAGCGGCTCCTCATTTACTACCCAGGAGATGTTCAGAGGATGAGGGGCCTGGGAAGAAGGTAGCGGGTTTTGAAATGAAGACGAGCACAGTAAGACAAATGATGAGTTCATTCCAAGTTCATGTCTATCTTATTTTGGAAGGAAGTGGGAAAGGAGAACAAAGTTTTCATGAATAATGCTGCTTATTAAAATGCCTGCTCTCTCTGATGGTGATTAAGATGGATGCAGCATCACCCTGGCTTCTGGAGAGTGGGAGTACAGCTGACAATTTTCCCATCAGAGTTTATCACAAAGAAGGAGCAACTCCCAGGTCCCCTCCTTTCTCTCTTCCTGCCCCAGCCTGCCTTCCCTGCAGAGCTTCTGGCTGCTTCAAGGCACTGGGGGAGGAATTCATCAGGGACTGAGAAGTGGCAAATGACGTTAGCTTCCAACTATGTTAAAGGATGTGAATGCAGCAGGCATGGTGCGTCACTGCCCTCTCCATTTTCCCAACCCCAGAGCCGCACTAGTGCCTGGGTCCTGGTAGACATGTAATACTTGTCTACACGAAATGCCCTGTCGTTGTTGGTGTTCCACACCTGTTTTCTTTTCTTCTGTTATCAACACCTTCCTTTTCTTTTGGAGAACAACTCCCTTACCTCAGGATTAAAGGAGCTAATTCTTAAAATACTCCCTGGCTTAATTAGTATTACAGCTAATATTATATAAACACCCATGAAACACCCATGAAACAGGATATCACAAATAAAGGAACTATCAGAGTGTATGAAAGAACTCTTTTAAAATAACACATCATAACTTATCTTTTAAAAGAACTTAATAAGCATCAGAGTTGGAAGATAAAATAAAGGACATCTCAGAGGAAAACCAAAAGACAAAAACACCCAGTCACATATATACATATTTTTAATTTGTCTCAATCCAAGAGGTCCAATATTTCACTTTTTGGAAAAGTTCTCAAAAAATAGAACAAGGACTACAGAGAGTAAATTATCAAAGAAAAAAATTTGAAAAATTGTCCCAGGTTTAAAAAACACTCTCTTCCTAACCCAGTGCCCAAAACAAAAAAGTGGGAAAAAATGCCAACTAAGACATATCATAATTAACCTTTAAAGCAAGAGAAGTAAAGAAAAACATTACAATGCCTTAAAGTACAAAGTATTGGAAATCAATATAATATTATATTTCATAACAATGGTCTTGAAAATTAGGAGACAATAGAGCAAAGATTGCAAAATTCTGATTAATAATGACTTCCAGATAATAATTTTATACTCATTCAAAATATAAGGGAGGACCTATTGTTTTTTCAAATTTGTAATTTCTCAGAAAGCTCTCAATATGTTCGACCTAAAAGGAGTACAATAAATCAAAAGAAAAATAAGTTTCCTAAGGAAGTAGTCTAGCAGATAGTAGAGGCAAAAGTAATTTCTTCAATGGTTTTGAAGGAACGTGCCCAGATGTGAGCTGTGAAGGAGGCCTAGAGACAGACTAGGGAAAGAAAGTGGGGATCTGAGGGATATGAATAGAGAAATTCCAGGCAAACAGCGGAACCAGCAGAATAACTGATTCATTTGTGAGGAAAATAGTGGCGAAACAATTTCTACGGTTCTGTGGAGAGTGTGAAGTAATGTATACATAGAAAACTAAGCAAATAAAAAAATAATTATCAACTCCAGGAAACCGTACATTTATACAACTGAGAAAAGAAAATACATTGCTTGACTCAGCAATTAACTTATTCGTATTGATCAGGTCATGACCTATCAATGAATAAGTAGTTATATTATAAACATTGAATGTTTAATTAAATTTGAGATATGATTTCATTAGAAGGATTGGGAAAGATACTACAATCAGAAAATAATTAACAAGATGGCAGTAGTAAGTGCTGCTTTAAAAAAAATACACAAAGTTGCATACGCACAAATGAGTACAAATGAAAGTGAATAAATATGAACCAGGCACTGAATTATATCTATGTCAGCATTCTGATTGTAATATTTTACTACAGTTTCATGAGACATTATCATTGGAAGAAGCTAAGCAAGTGGTACACAGGATCTCTGGATTGTTTTCTGTATTTGCCAAAAAATTAAAAGCTACAATCCCATGATTACTGCCTGGAGTCATGAACTTTCCCCTGCTTCACACAGAGGTAAATAAATACTCATTAAGTTTATGTCTATTCTTCCAGAAGACATATAAGAACAGAAGAAATAGCCCTTTGCATTCAGACAAGCCTGGATTCAAATTCCAATCCCACTACTCGGGAGTCCTAGAAGATTGACTTCTTGGTGACCTTAGCTTCCTCTTCATGAAATGGGATATAACAATAGTACTTAAATTGTTCTGAGAATTTAACAAGTTAATATGTGCCAGTCTGTTACAATAGTGCCTGGCACACAGTAAATACTAGATACTATTTTTTATCATACATGTCTCCTTAGAAAACATACAGCGTAATTTTCTTCAACATTGATTGTCTGCTTTATGTACATGGAATCATGCTCTCTGTATCAGTCTTTTATTTGTTTTTTTTCCCCACAACAATGTCTTAGATTCCTTTCCATGTCACTAAATATCAAACTATCTTATTCTTTGTGATTGTCACATAGTATTCCATGGTTAGCTATATTTAAATTTATCATTTCCCTGTTGATGGAGATTGGGGTTGTTTCTAATTTTCTTGCTATATAAATTCACGTGAGTGTGTCTCTGAGCTACATGTAAGAAATGGAATCCTTGGTTCACTGAATTTGTCCTTGAAATTTTCAGATAATGTGTTTAGGCTCAGTGCCGTCTACATAAATTTCAAGACCCCCCCACCCCGCCCCAGTAATGGTTTGAAGTTCTCCTTGCCAATTAAAAAAAATTACTTGATTGAGACATAACATATACACATTATAAAATTCATCTATTTCGATCAATTTACACAGAGTTGCAAGCAGCACCGTGAGTCACTTTTTGTGGATTGAATTGTGTCCCGAAAGAAGATATGTTGAAGGCCCTAACCCCAGTACCTCAGAATGAGACCCTATTTGGAAATAAGGTTTTTGTAGATATAATTATTTAAGTTTAAGATAAGATCACAGTGGAATATGATGGGCCCAAATCCAATACGAATGATGTCTTCCTAAGAAGAAGGAAATTTGAGCACAGGGAGAGACTGCTATGTGACAATAGTTATGCTGCCACAAACCAAGGAATGACTGGGGCCACCAGAAGCTGGGGGAGACAAGGAAGGATCCTCCCACAGAAGGGGCTTCTGAGGGAGCGCAGCTCAGATAGCACCTTGATTTTGGACTTCTAGCTTCCAGAACCATGAGAGAATGAATTGTTATTGTTTGTTGTTTTTTAAATCCTCACCCAAGGATATGTTTTAAAAAAAAATTGATCTTAGAGGAAGAGGAAGGGGAGAGAGAGAGGGGGAGAGAGAGAGAGACCAATGTGAGAGAGAAACATCAATCAGTTGCTTCCCGTACGTGCCCGCTCTGTGGATTGAACCCACAACCTAGGCATGTGCCCTGACCAGTGATCAAATCTGTAACAGTTCAGTGTATGGGACAATGCTCATCAACTGAGCCATCCTGCCAGGGCTATTGTTTTTGTCGTTTTATGCCATTCAATTTGTGTGGCTTTGTTACAGTAACCTTAGGAAACTAATGCATACCTCTAGAACATTTGCATCACCTCAGAAAGGTCTCATGCCCATTGACAGCCAATATTTTGCTCTCTGACCCCAGGAAAGCCCTGTGTCCCATGCTGGAGTACAGAAGGAGACCCAAACCTCTCAGCTCATGTCTGGATTGGTAATTACCCTTGCTGACCCCTTTTTGCTCCTGAAAATTTTCCAATAAGCAACTCTCAGATGGCCAAGTTTGGCATATAACTCTATTTCACCCTCTCCTCTGCCCATGGTCTCAACAGTTCTCAGCCAATGGGGGCAAAGCCAGTTTTAAAAACCTGGTGGATATCTCCCTCAAGAAAAAAGTACACATATCTCCACACTCAAAACTGGGCAGTTCTAGAGTCTGCAGAGCCCATCTAGGAACTCCAATCGAAGAACCTTGGATCTATGTAAACTGGTACCCTCACTATGGGAAACAGTATGGCGGTTCCTAAAAAAATTAAGAATAGAGTTATTATATGACCCAGCAGTCCCTCTTCTGGGTGTCTACCCACCAAACTTAAAAACATTTGTTCAAAAAGATATATGCATCCCTATATTCACTGTAGCACTGTTCACCGTGGCCAAGACATGGAAACAAACTAAGTGTCTGTCCTACGATAAATGGTTAGATAAAGAAAATGTGGTACATATATATTATGGAATACGTTTCAGCTATAAGAAAAGATGAAATACTGCCATTTGTGACAACATGGATGGACCTTGACACTATCATGCTAAATGAAATACATCAGACAGAAAAAGCTAAGAACCATACGATTTCACTCATATGTGGGACATAAAACAAACGCATAGACACAGACAACAGTATGGCGGTTACCAGAGGGAAAGAGGGTGGTGGGATAGTACAGGGTAAAGGAGCCAAATATATGGTGACGGAAGATGATTTGACTTTGGGTGATGGGCACACAATGCAATATGCAGATCATGTATCATAGAACTATACATCTGAAATCTAAATGATTCTATTAACCAATGTCACCCCAATAAATTTAATAAAAAAAGTTCTTGATCTTTCTGTTTGTCCACTAATTGAATACCTATGGTGAGGGGAGGTTAGTACTATACATGGCAGCCCATTCTGCCCTGGGGAGCTCTACGTCCTACAAAGCAATTCCTAGTAGTTGAAATCTGGGTTCTGGTGGCTGTTGCTTATTGGTCCTGGGATCACTTTTGTGAATCACACCGTGAGTCAGGAGAACAAGGAGTATTCAACCCCAAGAGTCAAATAGGAACTTGTAGAAACTTGCATGAGAATAACTGACGGTTCTCTAGCAAACTCTCAGGATGGGGAGGCGGGGGAAAGCCCAGAATTCAGAAACTCATATATTTGAAAATCCTTGCTTATCATGTGCTAACTTTCTGGTCTTTTGAATATTGGTAGTCTTTCTGAGCCTAAGCCTCCTTTGTCTATGAAATAGAAAAATGTGGCATGTAGTAGGTATTCCATCATGAATGACTTTAGATTGAAAAGGAAACTTCATATGAACAAAGATAGGATCTAATGCCAGAGGAGATGAAAAGGAAGAGGAGGAATGGAAATTTCTATGTCTAATAGCATTCTTAAAAACAAAATTATCAAGACTTGAATAGTATACTTAAAATATTTTAATAAACTTTGTTTTTTAGAGCAGTTTCAGGTTCACAGCAAAATTTAAAGAATGTCATTTCGTTGGAATCATACAGTCTGTAGCCTTTTCAGATTGGCTTCTTTCACGTAGTCATATGCATGTAAGGCTCCTCATGTCTTTCTGTAGCTTGATAGATCATTTTTTTTTAATGCTAAATAGTATTCCATGCTCTAGATGTACCTCAGTTTATTTACCCATTCACCCACTGAAGGACATAGACTTTTCATTGAATTAAATGGGTCTCCATCTTATAGCCAAGTGACTACAGCATAGAATGAGCTGATGACAGCACTCCAAAATCACCTGGAAGCAAAGTAGGGACGTCCAGGGTCCAGGGTCCCAGGATGTACCACAAAGGGCAGGTTTCAGGTCTTTAACATCACAACACCCATTGTATGAAAACATTAAAGAAACACAATCAATTTGCTGGGGATGCTGGGATTGGCCTGCAAATCTCAGTGCAGTATCTCCACTGATTGTAGTTGCCGAGGAGCCCATTCGCCCCCAAGGGCTGACCCACTTCGGTGCTTTTGGAGGGTCAACTCTGAGAAAGGTACCTCCAGTAGGCCTGCTTATCCCCACCTACTTGTAAGGACAATAGAGGGTTAGGCATTTGATTGAACGGGGATGGCAAGTGCAAATGATAGGACTTGGAAAAAAACATATTAGAATGCTTTGCCTTGCTTTGTTGAAGGCTGAATTAAACCAACTTAAATACTATTTTGGGGGCTTTATTTGTTTTCTTCTGGACTGAGCCTAGAACAAAGGGGGATTATTTTTCTCTACCTTCTCAGAAGACACCAGGCAAACCAGAGGCAAACGTGTGTTTTTCCAAAGCCAGGGAACCATGACATCAGAATATGGTCCAAACCATGCCTGAACCAAAGCTACGTTTCGTACAGTTGGAGTTTCTTGTCTGAATTAGGCCCCAGACATGGAACTGTTCTACCCAGTTCAGAAAGGCAATATGAAGTGTGTCCCCTGGGTCTCTCTCTCGGCTCTGTTAGCGTGGTGGTGGCGGTTTCTATGGCTCCATTTCATATCTGCTTTTCTGAACCTTGGTGGCTGGCTCTCTGTATCCCTTTGGGTCTCTGTCTTTTGTCTGCTCCTTTCTTTCTTTCTCTCTACCCTTCTGTGTCTGTGATCTTTCTCCCTGTCCCACTGCCTCCTGCTGAAACCTTACACTATAAAGTCACGTTTGGGAGCCCAGATTCCGGAGCAGACAGCTTAGGCTTGAGATCACCTCCTGTCCCTGTGTCTCAGCCTCCTTACCTGTCAAACGTGCTTAGAAGGGTGTCCGGCATGCAATAGGCTTGTTAGAGTCATTCACTACTATCGTTTCCCACGTTTGTGTAGCCAGCTTCCCGGCTGTTTCTGGGAGGAGCAAACAGAGTGACACAGCAGATCGGAGAAAGAAGACCTTGGGAGAGAAAGACTTCGTGGGCTAAGGGAAACGGAGCCAAAGGCCCAGTTTAGTTCTCTTGGCTGTATGGCTTCTCCTCACATCTTTTGCGAGAAACAACACAAGATATCTCAGAAGATAACATGAGACAGAAAACAACAGAGAAGCAGAAAGTGGGTGAGAATAAAAGAGAGGATAGAAAGAGGGTCAGTGAGAGAGACAGTTAACACAAGAGAAAGAAAGAAGGGGAGAGAGATTGTTTGAGATTCTCTGAAGACATGTCCCAGTGTTTTCTGCCGAACAGAGTAAGATCAACCTGCATTTTTTGGCAAAAAAAAAAAAAAGAAAAGAAAAGATGACATGTCTCCATTATCGCTCCTTCTAAATATCAGATGCAATCCTTCCATCTCTTCAATTCTGTTTTAGTACCAGTCATTGTGCTTCCATAGACCTCAGTTTCTAGCAGAGGTGCTGCCTTTGTAAGCAAAACTCCATACAGCAAATATTTGGCTCCTTAGCAACTGAAAGAAGTTATGCTAAAGAAAAGCAAATAGAGCACATGGTGTTAGAGAGTTAAAGCATAGAGATACTGAAACATTTAATTTGGAAGCAACAAACAAAACAACCCCCAACAAACGCATACCATGCCATCTGCAATCAATATGCATCATTATAGTTACCCAGATGGCTGTGTTCTGGGAAAGTTCCAAGCCAGTGGTTCTCAAGCTTAGCTGCACACTGTAATCACCTGAGAGCTTTAAAAAGAAGAGTCTCAGTGCCCAGGTCGTACCCCAGGCTGATTAAATGGAGGGACCTGGGTATCAGTACTTTGAAAGCTCTCTGGGTGATTCTAGCATGTAGCCAAGGTTGACAACCTCTGACCTTCCATAACTAAGTGAGCTGAGTCCCAATGTTTTTGAGCAGTGTAACCTGACGACAGGTAAGCTAGCTCAAGAAATGCCTGCACCTGTCAGGTAATTAAGGTAACAACTCAAGGACTGTCAGAGGATGATTTAAAGCCCATCTGTTTTGGATAAGGGATACAGTTTAATTGAATAATATTCTTCAAGAGCAGCTACCTCATTCCTTGACATTTGGTTTGCCCCAAGTGTTTGATGGTCCTGGTTTGCCGGTATCTGTTGAAGGCCATCTGCTGCCTGTGCCTGTGGGGAGAGGAGCAGCGTGCTACCAGGTGAGGTGAGCACAGGACAGCTTCCCTACCCGCCAGTCTCCTAGGAGTGGGAGGGTCTATATTAGTGCATGAACCTGCCCCTCTGGCTCAAGCACCCATGATACACTGGTGGCTTGAGTTGCGCCCCTCTCAAATTCATATGCTGGAGTCCTAACCCCCAGTGACTTAGAATGCGACCTTAGTTGGAAATAAAGTCATTGCAGTAATTAGTTAAGATGAGGTCATACTGGAGTAGGATGGGCCTCTAATTCAGTATGACTGATGTCTTACAAAAAGAAATTTGGACACACAGACTTGCACACAGAGGGAACAATATGCAAAGCTGAAGGCTAAGAGCAGGATGATGAATCTACAAGCCAAGGAACACCAGAGATTGCCAACACTCCGCCAGAAGCTAGAGGAGAAGCGTGGAACAGATCCTTCCCTGATGGCCCTCAGAAGGAACCAGCCCTGCTGACACCATGATTTCAGACTTCTGGCCTCCAGAGCTGTGAGACAATACATTTTGTTAAGTCGCCCAGTGTGTATCTTACTGTCACAGTGGCCCTTGTGTGATACCATAGCCCAGCCTGGGAGAACAATTCTGCCCAGGCTGGACCAAGCGGAGGGTTTTGGGGCCGGAAGAGGGTGGGCCTGAACAAATCAGCTGTTTTGGTTCCAAACCAATCGCGACAGTGCTCACTGTATCCATGTCGGAGGGATTGAAATGCTCCACAGGGGGTCGGCTTCATGGACATGTGACACAGCTTCCCATGCTTAAAAGACATCTCTGCTTGTCTGGTGTCACCATCTTGAAATTCTTAATAATTTCTGAACAAGGGTCCAACATTTTCACTTTGCATTGGTCCCTGAAAACCGTGTAGCCAGCCTTGCCTCCAAACCTCCCACCAACTTTCCCTCCTTCAGCCAAATCTCACCTACCTCCTCATAAGAATTCCTCGCAGTTTACAGTTCACTGGTGTCACCCCCTTTTGGTTTCCCAATGATGATATGAACTCCTTTTAATAACATTGTTTGTGTCATTTGTAGGGATTTGGATGGCCAGTTCTACATGTTGGTCATCCAATTCGAACATTCCAATTGCAATAGCATGCCTCTGTTCATTAAACTGTTAGTCCTGTGAGGGACAACGGCTAAAGGAAGGAGCAGCAGTTTGTGAAAGACCATTTCACTTTCTGGGAACCGGCAGCCCAGCTTCAGGGCTCAGATGACCAAGTGTGGCCAAGAAGCATGGGGGCGGGGATGTATTGAGCCCCTCGGGACTCCGAAAGGTGGCTGTCTGTGTCTAGTTCCTATTCACATGATGTTTTGCTATCTGATTATTTTATCCGCAGTTCTCCTTGAAAACCTGGCATGGATTTCTGTTGTCCTTAGGATGCTGTGACAAGTTGCGCTGCTGTTCCCACTACTCTCTTCCCTCCCTGAATTAGAAACTGCACATCCACACCCTTTGCCATGGGCCTCTGCAGTGCACCCCATTTTGGGCAAGGTGACCTTTCCCAGCCCATTGATGTTGGGTAGGCCAGGTGACTTTCCTTGGCTAATGGAATTGTCAAAGTGCCAGTTCCCAGCTGAGGCGTTAAGAAACATTATGTGTTTTCTCTCATCTTCTTGCCTATCTGCCATCTGCCATGAGAAAAACACGCTGGTCCAAAGAGAATGAGACAGGTGAAACTGTCCCAACGCCCAGCCTAGATTCCAAACTAGCTGATCCCAGCCAAGCCCAGAAATGTCACAGCCTCTCCAGAGACCCAGAAACAAAACTTAAATGCTTGTTTTCATAGTGCATTGAGTTTGCGGTGGGGTGGGGGGGGGTTTTTGTTATGCAGAATTACTACAGCAAAAGCTGACTGATACAAAATGTTGTAATTTCTTTAGCTGGGCTGACATGGCCTTTCCTGACTAGGCTGCTCCTCATTTATTCAGTGTGTCTCCCCTGACCCACATCCTCTTCTCTTGACACTACATGCTCAGTTCTTTTACTCTTCCAGTGTGCCACGTTCTTCAGAGCTTGTTTGAAGTGCAGCTACTCGTATACCCTTAAGCAAAGACCAGTCCTCCCCTCTAGAGGGGAAGGTTGTTCTCTTCGACTGAGTGCCCAGCTTTGGGTGGGACACACATGGATCAGTCAGTGAAGGAGGAAGAGGGACACCCACCTAGCCAGCCAGGTCAGCCGAATCGACCCTGGTGATCAATGGGTTGACAGATTTCACAGCAGATCACCCTCATGACCCAAATGTGCCGTGTTCTTGCTTGGCTTTGAGCCAACAACACATTTTCTACCTTCAGCCCCTGCCTGCCACTATGTTTGCACCTGGCTACCTTCTTCTCATTCTTTAGCTCTCTATCTAAATGTCACTTGTACTAGTAAATCTTCCTTAACTCCCACTAGGAAATGCTAATGGCCCCTGACGTGCTCCTGTTGTACCATATTCTTCCACTATCAGAGCATTTGTCACAGTATAATGTCATTACTAGTATGGTAGGAAAATATATTGAGATGTTTATTAGTATTTCATTTTCACTGCCATGGGAGGGCCAGAACAAATGATAAATAACAACAAATAGTAACCCTTTGCTTTCCATAGTCACCCTCTGCTCCTCTCTCTTTCCCCTGCCAACCCCCCAAATCTATAGGGCCCTTTGTTTCCATGTCATTATAAAACAAAATCAGAATCGTTTTTTTTTCTGCCTCTTGTGAAAATCCAAAGGCATTCTGGTGCCATCCAGAAGGGGAACAGTGAGGGAGGAGGTGGTTTTGGGATCCAGCTGTGAGAGAAAGATTGAGGGTGGACAGGGGTCCCATGACTGGGGACCTGTGCTCAGCACAAGACCTTGGAAGTCTGCCACCCCTCAGAGGGGCTGAACCCCAGCCCCTGGGCTCCCGGTCAGCAGGAATGCCTGTTTCTTAGGTGTTAAGGAAACAGGGGCAAGAATGATGAAGCCTTGCACAGCAGGGCACTCACCAGAAAGAAGAAGGAGGGGAAATGTGTATTCATATATATATATATATATATATATATATATATATATATATATATTTTTTTTTTTTTTTTAGTTCCATGTCAACCTGGGGGAAGCCATTCAATTCCTGGACTCAGAGTGAATCTGATTTTTGCATTTTATGAAAGCAAGATCCCTTGTCCATGTGGGCCATCGCATTGTTATATCCATAACATCCTGTCTTTGTATTATGTCCATGGTGATTTGGAACCCCTCTGTGCCCTCATTTCAGTGGGCACAAAACGCTGGCTTGTGCACCTCCCTTTCTAGCCTTGGATGAATTAGTCTATAGCGATGAGATTTGCCAACCAATCTCTTGACTGTGGTCTGGTTCTTAATAGACCTGCTCCCTCAATGGCATGGGGTCAGGTGTGGGCCTGAAGCTTTTATGGGGTGGTCTGATGGAGGCTGAGTGAGAGAGGCAGCGGGTTGGTCCCAACAGTTATCAAGAGCTGAATTCATTTTCTCTTGCTGCATAACAAATCACCACAAATTGAGTAGCTTAAAACAACATGAATGTATTCTCTCTCATTTTCCAGGAGTCAGGACAGGGCATAACCAAGTTCTCTGCTCGGATTGCCAAGGCTGAAATCAAGGTCTTTGCAAAGCTCCACATTAAGGGAGTGAGCCCTAATCATAATGCCTGAAACTGAATTACCTACCAGCTGGACATGATTGGTACTGGGAATGGAATTTTACTTTTTTGACAGAAAATAAATATCTTTGCTATTTCTTGCATGCTCACATTTTGGTCTTAAATTCACTACTATGACGCTTCAATTCTCTGTCCCCCTGGTAGACCATAAGCTCTTAGAAACTGGGATATCCCCGTCTTGCTTATTTGTAACAGCCTAACAATCTTCAGAGCCTAACACTGTGCCTGGAACGTACAGAGACGGAATCAATAAATGGTGCTCTATTAATTATTATTGAATTAAACTGAACCAATTCTCATAAGCACTATATGACCTATGTGGGGTCACCGTTACTATGCCCATTTTATGGAGGAAAAACCAGGTGTGGGAAGTTTAGGTAACATATTAGAGTCACATAAGTAGGAGCAGCAGAGCTAGAGCTTTTTCACGATAATCAGAAAAAAAAAGATTCCTTTTTATTTAGAATATGGCCCTGAGATGTAACACTACGACACATCCTAAATCTCATGACTCATGCTTATCATCTTCTATGATTAAGAGTGCGGGCAAGTATAATGAATTAGAAGCCTTCATAAACGGGACATTAAGGCCCCAGGTGCTAAAGGCTTGTAGAATCTCAAACCCTGCAGTTTCCAGATTTCCTAAATGATGACTCTCCTCTTAGTAGGGGTGCAAATTAAATCAGTCCCAACGGCCCACAGCATAACCTGCTTTTCCTCAGACAGACTTAACTCTTCTTTTAGGTTTTCTGTTGCTTAAATAAAGTGATTGTTCAGTGAGCAGAAATCTCAGGTGGGGGTTATATTTCATATAAAACACATAACTGCTTCATTAATTCTTGCCCCAGGGTCTTTGCCTGTGATCTGTTGTTGGCCTGGGATGTTCTCTACATTCCCATGGTTCTATCTTTATCATTCTTCAGTTCTTGTTTAAATACCAGCCCTCAAACGGGTCTTCCCTGACACCCTGTCCGAAAGCATAGCTCCCATTAATCCCTATCATTCCATACTGTATACACAATTTTTTATGTTTTAATCATATATTAATTCGTTTGTTTGTTCATGCCCCTACTAGATTGCATGCTTCATAAGGGCAACTACCAATGTGATTTATTTACCAATGTTAGCTCTAACACAGGGTCCGAACAATAACAGACACTAATTTGTTAAATGACCAAATGAACGGATGGAGTTCATTGGGTCATTTGGCAAGCATCAATGGAGCACTAGTTATGTGCACCAGATGCTAGGAATGCAAAGTTATGCAAGAGCTGGGTCCTTCTTTGTAGGTGCTCACAGTCCAGTGTAGAAACATGCACAGGTACACCCTAAATGGCTTAGGTTTTACCTGACTTAACCATAAACGGAGCCAAATTAACACAAATGCCTAAATTGAAGTGGCTTTCATCCCACCAAAAAACTACACGACACCACCCTCCCCCAAGATTTCCCTCAGTTATTTCCTGTGAGTCTTCAGGGAAGCTTTACATGTGCTGAAAGGCTAGTCCACTGATGTCCTCGTCCCTAACCTCCTCGATATGTTGCCACATCACTCCTGGCACTGCCGCTTCTGGTTCCTTCCATGGGCATGGGGCTTTCTGGCCTTATTTCAGAGCTCCCCACTTCAATGCTGCACGAAACACCGGATGAGTGTGGTCTTCCAGCACAGAAAGGAGGAGGGCACCTGTGTACATCGGAATTCCCTGGGAATCTGGTTAAAACTCAGGTTCTGACTCAGTGTGTCTGGGGCGGGGCCTGTGATTCTGCATTTCTACTAAGCCTCCACGTGACGGTGACTCTGCTAGTCCATGGGCCACACTCTGAGTAGTGACGACGGAGACAGTATTTCTAGGGGGCACCGTAAACGCTCAATCCATTTTGGCTATTACGATTTTCATACCTGTAAGGCTCCTGGCACGGGGACTGTGATTTTCCAGTGTTTTGAAGTATAGTAGCGCACCTGTGTCATAACTCACCTCTACATGCCCCACACTTCCAGTTGTGAATATCCGCTACTTTTTCAGCCATGAGGGCAAGGTTGGCCCTCACGTGAGGCAGGACAGAGATGCAGGATGGAAAATGCTCCCTAGAACAAATATCAACCAGTGATAAACAAGAAACTGGGAAATCAACATTCCATCTCCTTTGCCCCCCTGGTAGAATCACTCTGCCACATGTATTTTACATGGGCTCCCAGAGCTCCCCAGAGGGAAAAGGACCAGTCACCCACATCAGTGACTTGCTTGATGACACCCCATGAGTTGGCTTTCTTCTCTTCCCCATCTCACTCCCCTCTGCTGTCCTCCCCCAACCTGGCTGTTGCCAACAACTACCTCCCAAGTAAGCTCTTTTCACGCAAATCCCTGCCTCTCGGTTGGCTTCTGGGGGGATCCCAACCGAAACTGAGTGTTCATTGTCTTCAGGGTTGTTAAATACAAAATGGAGACCGTACTTGAAAATTCCCTGAGAGGACAAAACCATGTAGCCACATAAGCAAAACTAAATCTAGCTTATTTCATAAGCATAAGTGAAACTTCACCTAGGTTATTTCTCATTAACGCCTCTGATAATTAGGAAAGAAACTTTACTCATCTTCCTAAAAATGATGTAAGATAATCACTTTTTTGTCTATTAATTTTTTTACTGAAGGATATTTGACAGATAACATTGTGTAAGGTGTACAACATGTTGATTTGATATGTTTATATATTGTGATATCATTGACATTGTAGCAGTAACTGACACCTCTTTCACGCCATGCAATTATCGTTTCTTTTTTGTGGTGGGAATGATTAAGTTCTCATCTCTTAGCAAGTTTAAACTCTGTGTTTCAATATTGTCTATAATCGCTGAGCTCTGCATCAGGTCCCCCGGGCTTATTTATTTACTAGTTGCAAGTTTTCTCTCTTGAGCAACATCTCTCCTGTGGTGAGGGACTAAGATAATCACTCTTAGCCAATCCCTTGCCATCTGGAGCCCCCAACCACACCGGCCCTCCAGCGAGTGTAATGAGCAGTCACTGCAAAGGTTAAACCACTTCCTCATTTTCACTTTATAAGCCACCTTATCATGTCACACCCCCGGGCTTCCTATCAGTTTTAAATTTTACAGCTCCCAGAACTGTTTTTATGTGCACAATAAACTCTTACTAAATACTGTTTATTGATTTGTTTTAATTTTGCTTTTTCTGGATTTTGACAGGGCCAAGTCATCATGGCATAAAAACCACAGTTTTTTTCAGGAAGATCAAGTGTGACCATGGACACCACATCCAGACACCACCCAGCAGGTCAGCCACAGCTCTCCTTGCTTTTCCAATGGCTTCATCTCAAATACAGGAGTCAGTGGCTGCCAGGGTCCCCACAATTCTGTCTCAATCGGATGACAAATGAAAAATTCCCTCCAGTAATCCTCACTCCATTTCTAAAGGCATCAGTCTGCTTGTTTCCATTTCATGCAGGTGACCAACTGTCATACCCCAGTGACCCCCAATGTGCCAGGCATTGAAGGATGCACCTGGGAGGCACTGCATGTCAGCTGTACAAAGCAGGGAATGAGTCACTCTCTTATTAACACTGACTTCCTTCCACCCATGGTAGAAAAAAAAATTTGTGTTTGAGGTCCAAATGGGGAGTGTGCAGGTAAATCAGACAAATTTCACCAACCTTCCTTGGCAGATAAGCTGCTGATTCTCCAAGTTAAGCATGGAGTCAAGTCATTGAGAGGGTGTGCTATAAAATGCATTGTTTCCAGCCTAGACGGAGAGAGTTTGACCACATTTTGGGAAACACTGCTATATGAGGTCTGTCCAGAAAGTATCCAGCTATGTACTATGGAAAACAGAGACATTTATTGAAGAAGATACAAGATACAAGAAACATTGTACATAAGGCAATGACACCTAAGTCTCCTTCAAAGTGGGCAGCTTAAGGACCTCATACAGTTCTCACAATCACCATCAGCTGCCCCATCATATTTTCTTGAATCTCATTGATGGTCTGAAATGTTTTCCCTTTCCAAGGGGACTTTAGTTTTGGGAAAGGTCAGAAGTCCCAGGGTGCCAAATTTGGGCTATAGGGGAGCTGAGTCACCTGGGTGATTTGATGTTTTGCCAAAAAACTCTGCACCAGACGTGACACAAGGGCAGGTGCATTGTCTTGATGAAGCTGCCAGTCATCAGCTGCCCACAGCTGTGGCCTTCTGAATCATCTGAATAGTTAACGTGGAGGAATGTTCAAGCTTAATGCAAAATTTGATACAGATTCGTTGCTCTACTGGCTCAGTCATTCTGAATGCGATGGCCACACAGTACACATGCTGACTCAAAACAGTGTCTACTGCCCCCACTGACTGGTACAGTGAAGCTTCTTGTTCATACATGTGCATTCCAGTCCATTCTCCCAGGCTGCCAGGTTACATCAATGTCACACAAACCATTCTCATTATATTAACAATGGTTGAATTTTTTCTGGACAGACCTCATAAGCTGCCAGAGTAATGAGCGTCCCACTGAATCTCCTAAAAATTGAGGAGAATTTATTGAGTGCCTGTGCCAGTTACTCTTCTAAGCTCTTTACATGTATTAACTTCTTTGTAATCTTATGAGTTAGATACAGTAATCAGCTTCATTTTACAGATGAGAAAACTAAGGCACAGATAGGTTAAGAAACTTGCCCAAGGTCACATAACTAGACACAAAGGAACCAGGATTCGAACAGCCAATCTGGCTTCAAAGTCATACCCTTCCCACCACACTGGAGCTGAAAGGCTGAGCAGACCCCACATGTGTTACCTCCACTCTCTATAAAGACTGTTGAAGAATGAATGTTTGTATCCTAACCCTGTCCTCAAATTCATATGCTGAATCCCTAATCCCCAAGGTGACTGTATTTGGAGATATGGCCTATGAGGAGGTGATGAAGGTTAAATGATGTCATAAGGGTTGGGTCTTAATCCCAGAGGGTTGGTACCCTTACAACAACAAGAGACATCAGAGATACTTATCTCAACCACATGAGGACACAGAAAGAAGGAGGCCAACTGCAAACCAGGGGGAGCTCTTATCAGAAACTGAATTGGCCGGCACCTTCATTTTGGACTTCCCAGCATTCAGAACTGTGAGAAAATAAATTTCTGGTGTTTAAGCCACCCAGTCTATGGATTTTGTTACATCAGCTCTCACAGACTAATACAGACTCTGACCCATAGTACTCCACGTGGTTTTCTTGATTCCCCCTACCAAATCTGATCCTGTGTCCATTCTCTCCATCCCTGCTATGTGACCAGAAATAAATTAAATAAATTTAAATAAATTTTAACTACTTTTCAGGGCCTAATCTTTAAAAATAATGTTTTTCTTTCTGATCACAATCATTACTTGAGTTCAGCACAGATATGTGGTATATCTTTGTGCAATGACTGAATGGATGATTGGATGAATGAGTGACTCTGCAGGACCAGAAGTGAGAGTCTATCCTCTGCGAAATGCACCATGAGTAACAATCATGCTAATCTCATGTGACCTATTATCCATGATCACTATTGGATTGGTGCTTTCTAAAACACTGTATTGGAAGTGGAGACAGTAATTAAAAATCAGCATTTAATCACAGTTTTAGATGGTGTAGCTAAGAGTCATCATAACACCTTCCACCCAGGAAAAAAGCATGTTATTAACAACATTAAATCATCTTCTGAGTAGGTTATATAAGGAACTAAGGACAGAATGATGCCGTCCCAGTTCAGAGTCTAAAGTGATGCTCTTGAAAAGATGGATTGAGAAATAAGAAATCCAGTTTTGTAAATGAAGATTTTAGTACCAACTGGCTGCACATTCTTGAAGAAGTCACTTTACCTCTATGGGCCTCAGTTTCCTCCCCTATAAAGGAAGGGGCAAAAAGCTGATGGTTCCTCTGACTTTTCTGTGACCTCATCAAACCAGAGCTAGATATCCCTTCTCTGAAAACACAAAGTATTTCAAGAGCAAATAACTCAACAGAGAAGTACATCTTGTAAATGGTAGATTCAAGATTCAAACCTGGTCTTTCCTTACTCTCCACCCATGCACTTTCCACTATTATTTTATTTATGTCATTTCCCACCCTCTGAAATTCCCTTCTTCACTTAACAGTAACTGTAAATGTATCTTGGGCACCTGTAATGGTCCCTATCGAAATTTGCTCTCCAGACCCAGACCCAGAATGATTCCTTCCTCTCTGATCCTTCCTCTCTGGCCCTCTGGCCAGAATTCTGCTGCCCTATACCTCTTTCTCAGCTCTTACCCACACTCCCCAAAGTTCTACAACATCCTGGAATATACCAGGGACATGACCTTGTGTGTTGGAAAGGCTATAGGACTTAGTAAAAGACATCAGTTGGGTTTCATAGTCAAATACACATGGGTTTTCTAACTTCATCACTTTCTAGGAAGGGGACTTTGCTCACATCATTTTATATCACTAAGCCTTAATTTTATTTTTCTACAAAAAGGAGACAATGGTGCTGCTGTGGATACTCTTGGCTGCCTAAACAACAGTCATTTCATCTTTGCTGTCAGTAGAGTTCTGTCTTTGTTCAGGTATTTGGAGTCAGGTGTCTTGTCTTGGGGATGAATTTTAATCTCTAGTGTGGTCATAATAATTCTATTTCTATTATCAATGATCGCTTTAGTTTAGACCATATGACCATTTTTGGATTATGGGGTATAAAGGAAAGTCTGCTGGAAAATATTGGGGATAGATTTCCCTCCCTAACGACAAGAAAGAAGCTTGAGAAGAGAGCAAGCCCATCTTCTTTTCTTCATAATTTTAGGCATTATTGTATGACTTTGTGATAGTTGGCACTACAGCAGCCATCTTGCAATTGTGAAGGGAAAGCCAAGAAAATAACATAAAAACCATACACATCCAACAGTGTTTATGTGCTGAATCTATTCTACCTGAAGCCATTTATATTTAGAGGTTTTATTGAATGAGAAATAAAAATCTCTATTGATTAAATCATTTTTACATTTTTGTGGGATCCCAGTGTTAAACTATGTTGTATACCCTCTTTAAGGAAAATAATACATAATTTAAAGTACAAAAATTAGGTAAGAAAATGAGTATTTATTTAGAATTAAAAAGGAAGTCAGAGCAGATTCTAAGTTTTAAAAGCTGATAGACACCCAAACATCAAAAAATGTTTTAAAATAATGTTTTTATTAATAACAAACTAATAAACTTTGATAATTTTTTTATCCTTATGTGTTCAGGCTGCACATGACAATAATTTTACAAAAAAATTTCTGAGCCCTGGCTGGTGTGGTTCAGTGGATTGAGTTCCAGCCTGTGAACCAAAAGGTTGCCAGTTCGATTCCCAGTCAGGGCACATGCCTGGGTTGTGGACCAGGCCCCCAGTAGGGCTGTGTGAGAGGCAACTGCACATTGATGTTTCTTTCCGTCTCTCCCTCCCTTCCCTTTTCTCTAAAAATAAATAAAGAAAAATCTTTAAAAATTAAAAAAGTAAATAAAATATATAAATAAATAAAAGTTTTTAAAAATCCTGAGAGTAAATAATTATTTTTTTTTCTTTTTAAGTATATTTTATTGATTATGCTATTACAGTTGTCCCATTTTTTTCTCCCCTTTATTCTCCTCTGCCCTGCACCTCCCTCCCACCAGCATCTGCCTGCCCCTCCTTAATTCATGTACATGGTCATACATGTAAGTTCTTTGGCTTCCCAATTTCCTATACTATTCTTAACCTCTCCCTGTCCATTTTGTGCCTACCAATTATGCTTCTTATTCCCTGTACCTTTTCTCCCTTTCTCCTCCAACCCCTCCCCACTGATAACCCTCCATGTGATCTCCATTTCTGTGATTCTGTTCCTGTTCTAGTTGTTTGCTTAGTTTGTTTTTGTTTTTAGGTTCAGTTGTTGGTAGTTGTGAGTCTGTTGTCATTTTACTGTTAGTATTTTTTGTCTTTCTCTTTTTCTTAGACGATTCCCTTTAACATTTCATATAATAATGGCTTGGTGATGAAGAACTCCTTTAACTTTACCTTATCTGGGAAGCACTTTATCTGCCTTTCCAATCTAAATGACAGCTTTGCTGGATAGAGTAATCTTGGATGTGGGTCCTTGCCTTTCATGACTTCAATTATTTATTTCCAGCCTCTTCTTGCCTGTAAGGTTTCTTTTGAGAATTCAGCTGATAGTCTTCTGGGAACTCCTTTGTAGGTAACTGTCTCCTTTTCTCTTGCTGCTTTTAAGATTCTCTCCTTATCTTAAATCTTGCGTATTGTAATTATGATGTGCCTTGGTGTGTGCTTCCTTTGGTCTAACTTCTTCAGGACTCTGAGCTTCCTGGACTTCCTGGAGGTCTATTTCCCTTGCCAGATTGGGAAAGTTCTCCTTCATTATTTTTTCAAGTAAGTTTTCAGTGTCTTGCTCTTCCTCTTCTCTTTCTGGCACCCCTGTGATTTGAATGTTGGGGCATTTAAAGTTGTCCCAGAGGTTCCTCAGCCTCTCCTCATTTTTTTTAATTCTTGTTTCTTCTTTCTGTTCTGGTTGAATGTTTATTTCTTCCTTCTGCTCCAAATCATTGATTTGAGTGCTGGTTTTCTTCCCTTCACTGTTGGTTCCCTGTATATTTTTCTTTATTTCACTTTGTATAGCCTTCACTTTTTCCTCTATTTTGTGACCATTCAACCATTTCTGTGAGCATCCAGATTACCAGTGTTTTGAACTCTGCATCTGATAGGCTGGCTATCTCCTCATCTCTTAGTTCTGTTTTTGGAGCTTTGATCTGTTCTTTCATTTGGGCCATATTTTTTTGTCTCTGGTGCACCTGTTACATTGTAAGGGGTGGAGCCTTATGTATTTGCCAGGGTGGGGAAACCCCATGATGCTTGTGGCTCTGTATGTGGGGGAGGGGTCCGAGAGGGAAAAATACTGCTTAGTCGGCTCTTGGCTGCTTTCAGTCACTTCCCTCACTACCCACAAGCAAATTGGGCCCTTTGGAGGCTGGTTCCTGGGTGGGTGGGTTTGTGTACGTTCTAGGACCCTGAGGACCCCTCCAACAAACTCTCTCGTGAGGCTGGGAATTTCTCCCATGGGTGCAAGCCCCACAGATTTTTGCAGCCAGAGGTTTTGAGGCTTTCTTTCCCCTCGCTGGAACCCTGCATTGTGTGGTCTAACACCCCTGTTGTTCCTCCCAGTTTATTCACATGCAAATGTGGGACTACCAGCTGCCGTCTCACCTGCCTAGTCCTCCAGCTGTTGCCTTGCTGCGTCCCTTCCACCCCAGCTTCCTGTCCCTGTCTCAGTCCCTCCTACTGGCCTGGATGAATGCTGCTTCTTTAACTCCTTGGTTGTTGGACTTCCATATAGTTCGATTTTCTGGCTGTTCTGGTTGTTTTTTGTTTTTAAATTTGTCCTTGTCTTTCTTTTGGTTGTGTGAGGAGGCAAAGTGTATCTACCTACAACTCCATCTTGGCCAGAAGTGTAAAGAATTCTTTTTCTAGCATGGTTGATAAAAAATAATGTTATTGTCCACAGTTTAGAAAATTTCCTGTTAGCTTTACAACTCATTAGTATTAGTAATGTCATGTAAATATTTAGGATTGTTATCAGGTTCAGGGAAGTTTCTAATGAGTTTGTTTTATATATGAGTTGTATGCTTAGAAGAATTTCCCACAGACTAGCTTCTGGTTCCATATAATTCAAACCTAATTTATCCTCTGTTAACTACATTTCTTCTGTTCCCATTGCAATATGATCTCTGCCCTGCTGCTTCCTACCAAGAAACCCCATGATTCTGCACAGCGGTGGCAGGAGTATTCCTGGAAGCCACCCCTACTCTGGGTAGCTTGGAGTAACTCAACTACATATTGGAATGACTGAAAACTACGTAAGTATATCCTATTAAACCTCATCCTAACGTATTACTGTAGCTGAATCCCAAATCCCAAATGCCCACGTGCTCTCAGCCTCTCTAACACCAACCAACATGAGGGGATAGGTAACAAAGGAGAACTTTCAGTAGAAAGATTTAGCAGGCTTATGCCATTGCATTTAACACGTTTTACTTTTTTCAAATTTTCAAAAAATATGCGATCGTGTCAACACATTGCTAGGGTCTTAGAAAAGGTCCATGCAAGTGAGGGGGCCCTAAAACTTCAGCTTTGTTTACTTCACATTAAGTGCCTCTCCTCCGATCAGAGGCCTCTTGTGAGAATGTGAAACCATAATATAAATAAAGTGCTGAGCACTGTGTTGGGCACACAATGAACTTTGAAGTATGGCAGCCACTATTGTATTTTTGGTTGTATTAGTGCTATTGAAGATGGTACCTCCCACAGCACTTCCTTGTTGTTCCTCCTGAACATGAGTTCATTGTTGTTATCAAAGGCCTGAAACAAACATTTGGCCCATACTTTTCTACCTCTGGGTGGACACATTTTAAAGATGGTTTTCCAACATGAGATTCGTTTATGGTAGAGCTTTAGTTGTCAGGCGGTAAAGATGCCTGAAAATAGTGACTGACTTTATAATTACAGTGACCAGGATATCAAAGTGACATCGTACTAATCAATAGTTTAAATATTTCTTAAAATGACATCTTTGCCCTAAAAGCAGCATGCTATATTTAGTCACCATCTCCAAGAGACATCTGTCCAATGAGGCAATAGCGCTTTTCATAAGTGATACATCATCTATTTATTTCGTCAGCTAAACACCTTCTGGCAAAACAAACAGCCACCTTTGGAAACAAAGACGGAATTTTGAGTGCCTTAACAGATAGGAGTTGTCTAAAATTACAGACAGTGCTAATTAACTGGAACACAGAATTAGACCCCACAGTTCAGAAAATATGCAAGAAAAATAGAGTGTTTGTTAGAAACTTTAGTAATGAGGAACTAAGCTCACTGTTTCAAGGATACTAAATTGATGATAAGAATTATGTACTGTTAAATTTCAATAAACAAAGCTTGTCAGGTTATGCCTGAATTAGATCATTTGTTTTCTCAACAAGCTGGTATTTGAATTCTCTTTCACTGATAAAAAATTATGAATAAACCTAGTGAAAAAGATTCTATCTATGTGGAGAAACTGAAATTGACCATAACTTCATTTATGTTTGCCTATTTTTTCTGTAAAATATACCTTAATTCAAAGAAAGCAATAACCATTAGTATCCTTGAATTAAAACCTCAGTTACTTGCTTACAGTGTTAAAAAATATTGAGAGGCTGGTGGACTTACCTGGTACACGTGTTAGTGTTCTTCTAGGAGAGAGTCAAGTGAAAAGATGGAGTTTTGTAGAAAGGGCAAAGTTTCAAAGTCTGGAAACTGGTATTTTTATACCAGATTCATCACAAATTTGCTGGATGATTTTAGTCAAGTTACCTAACTGATCTGGCTAATAAGGACAATAATAATTTCTGTTCCTCAACTCAGGCATAATTTTAGAACACTTAGAAAGGCAGAAGGCACTACATAAAAGGGAAAGTGGGAATGCTGGTAGGGCGTGGTGATTTGGAGGTCTGTCAGCACTAGATTCTGCTAGAAGCGCAGCCACTAACCAGGTGGTAATCAAGGGCAGAGACGTTAACTGCTCTTCTTCAGAAACAGTTGTAGCAGTGGTTAAATGAAATAATGTGTGTAATTAGTTAGTTCACCAGTGCGTATTAGCGGCCCAGAACAATAATGACTTAAACATAAAGATGAGACACATGACAGGCAATCCAGGCGGTATGGTCTCTCTGCTCCATGAGGTCATCCAACGATTCGGTAGCCTCCTTCCTCGTTGCTCTGCCATCCCCAGGCCGTTATTATTTGCATCAACAAAGATGGCTTGACAGCACATTTGGATTTCAAGCAGCAGGACATTTAAATGAAGGCAAACTAAGGGGAATTAAGGCATACCCCCTTTCTTTAAGGATACAACCCATGAGTTGCACATGACACTGTTGCTCAGATTTCATTGTCTGAAATGTAGAAATATGACTTCCCGTATCTTCAAGAGCGACTGGAACGTGTAGACTTCATTCTGGAAGGCTACAAGCCCACCTAAAATACAAGGGGGTTCTCTGCCAGGAAGAAGGAAAAACTTCACATGGGGAGATACCGAGCTGCCTCTGTCACAGTATCCAAACTTCTTAGCACATATGAGTGGTCAGTACTGTAGCCGTTATTATCTATTATTATTTAGGGTCATCAAGTGTGAAAAATCATTTGAGATGAAGATCCTAATTAATCATCTCTGCTTAAGTCTGGTCTGGCACACAATGTTCTTTATCTTTCTGAGTAGTTTCACCTTTAGCACACACGAGGCCACTTCTCTACAGTAAGTGCAGAAGGGGGCAATTATCTAAGAGATCTACAAATGGACTACATTAAGTAATTTTCTGGGTTATCATTTATCAAGCCCCTCATCTCCTAGTCAATCAGAAGTGATATCAATTCTGGGAAACCTTACTGGACTATCTTCCCAGCTGAAATATTTGACCCTTAATATCTATCTGTCTATCTATTGTATACCTATATTTCTAAGTATCTATCTCTCTATCATCTATTTATCTCTGTCTACCTACTTTTCTACAAAGAACATGTTTGACTTTTATCATTATGAGACTTAAAACAATGTTATTACAAGGTACTCACTGTTGCAAAGTTCTGAAATACTTAGAGATGGGTCATAGTCATTTTGGCTCTTAATATAGGATCTGTCAGGAGAAGTCTTACCCTTGGGCTGCAATAGCCAAGGGGAAGATACTAGTCTGAGGTGACAAACTTGTCCAAGTTTCCTGGAATGTTCCAGGCTTTTGCATTAAAAGTCCCATGTCCCAGGATGCCCTTCAGTCCTGGGGACACTGAGATGTTAGTGGGCTTTGGAGAGTCTTTTGGGGATGAGTCTGGGTAGAAGATTCAGGAGAACCAGTGGAGATGTCTGGAGTGTCAGTGAGAGAAGTGGACTTGAAAATATAGGTGAAACCCTCAATTCGTGGTTAAAGTTGTTACATGTAAGAAAGGGAAATAGATTTACTCACAGTTACGCCATTCCTTGAGTGTAGCATAGCAATATGCAGAGGGCTTGAAGGATGCCATTCTCCAAGAATACCTTCACGGTGGGTCTGTTCGGGCATGGCCTTCTTTTCTGCCTAACAAAAAATCCCATTCACTAGCTCCATTGATGTGTTAGAACAGGAATACCCAATTAGTAGAGGGGACTTAGCAGTAGAACTCAAAGGTGCCTCTCCTCTTGTTTTTTCTTTCTTCTCTTTTTTATAATGCTTATATTGATTGAAGCTCTTGTAGTTATGGATGAAAGAAACCTAACTTAAACTGGTTTCAATAGTGTGGTGGTTACCAGAGGGAAGGGGGCTTGGGTGGGTAATAAAGGGGAAAGGGGGCCAAATATATGGTGACAGAAGGTGATTTGACCTTGGATGGTGGGCACACAATGCAATATACAAATCACATATCATAGAAATGTACACTTGAAATCCTTACAATCTCATTGACTAATGTCACCCCAATAAATTTGATTTTAAAATATAATGAAATTAAATTAAATGTAAACAACTAGTTTCAGCAAAAAATAAGAAATTATATATTGGCTTATGTAACTAGTTGAATAAAGAGTAGGTTTCAGGAACAGCTAGTTACAGGAACTCAAATCACAGTATCAGGAATCTGTTTCCTCTCTACTTCTATCTGAATAA